>JASFAT010003252.1:0-124552 GCA_031353405.1 Baronia brevicornis
CCTATCTACGGTGTGGTAGGCAAAGACCACAGATCTTCATCCAACGGCTCTCTGTTAGTCGCTTCTCGCCGTGACGGGTGGCGAATCACGTCGCCGTCATTTTTAAAAAATTAGGTTTATTAAAAAGTCGTTAGTGAGGGAGGATGGAAATCAGCCCCAGCAAAACCCCTCACGCTGAGGTAAGGCACTATAGTACCCAGGGAAGCTCAATCCCGGAACGGTCGGCACGCTTGCGACTAAACTCGCCCCCTGGCCACGCATCCATTGGCACGGCAGACCGTGGATTTGCGGAGAGGAAGGGAAAATGATAAAAAAGAAAGAAAACAGGCGGAAAAAAAACAGGGGGCTAGGCGAAGATACTCTCTGAAGTTTTGTAGAGCGGTAAAACTGACTGTTTCTGAGTGATCACTCAGGGAGAATTTTTTTTGGCTCTGGCGGTAAGTTTTCATTGACACAAATAAAAACGAAATATAGTTGAGACGGCTCTAAATAAATTTACATTTGTATAAGTGTGTATAAGATTACTTCCAAGGCGACGTAAGTTCTGCGGGAAGCGCTAATTTTTCTTGTTTATTACTTAGTTATAGGTATAATTTACGTATCCATAGATAGCAAACCAGTTATATTAGCATTACAGACTTACAGTGAGCTGATGGACTATGATTAAGAATGGCGTTAGTTTTTTTATAAATCACTGCTTACATACAAACAAACTATTCTAACGTTATATATATAGAGATATAAATACTTTAATTTTAGGTATAAATAACATTATGGAACTCCCTACCGCACAGTTGTGAAGCGTTCGCATCGACTGTTGTTGCCCACAAATTACTTTTTTAAATACATAAAAAATACAGATATAAAAGGATCAAATTATAAAAGGTAAATATAGTATTTTTTTAATTAAAATTTTATACTGTATATGTATAAAGACCGTTTATTCCTAATAAAAAGGTCATGGTCAAATTAAAACTTTTTAATCTTTTTTTTTTATTTGCCATAGATTAAGGAAATATTACAATTTTAATTTGTGCTCGATTTTGTTAAAAGAATTATTGCCTACTGAATTATTGATATTTGCCTTAAGACGGAATTTATTTATTATATACCTATATGAGAAGGAGTATTATTTATGTACACTTTTTGAGCTTAATTAAAATGTCATGTTATCTCATGAAAATGAAATAAAAGTAAATAGCTTCACAACTTCGCGCCTTAAGGTATTGATTTCAGTATTTTTTAGTTATGAAAGTCTTGGGTATAACTTGAGCCTGAACTGTCCAATTTTTAAGTGCTATATTTAATTACGTGATTTATAACGTTTCATTATTACTGGTTGCTCATTGATTAATTCTATTTTAGGAAGGAGGGCAAAATGTATGACTTTTTTTTTTGGTTTGGCAATGCTACATAGTGGTGATTTTTTATAATAACTCGTAATTGGTACAACATTTTTTTAAGATATCAAAATGTCGGATTCAGCAAGTAAAATATTATTTTTATTTGACCGGCCGATGGAACCCTGTTTCATGCAGAAAGGGGATGAGAACATTAGCTTCGAATTGCCTGAAAAATTTTATGTGAGTATATAAGTTCTTAAACAAAATTCAGAGCACCTTAACGGAGACGGAGTCCTATAACAAAGTCTACGATAAAATAATGACGAATTTGAAATAAAAACAAAGTACATAATTTTGGCAAAATGTATAAGTAGATAAATATTATAACCTCTGAAATTTAATTGGGAAATGATTTGTGTTTCGTATATATATATATATATATATATATATATATATATGTATATGTATATATATATATATATATATATATTTATATATATATATATATATATATATATATATATATATATATATATATATATATATATATATATATATATATATATATATATATATATATATATATTACCATCATTACATTATTGAATATTTGGGCGTGCGTGCGTGTATTTAGAGTCAAACGAAAGCTGTCCGTGTCGCGGCAATTTAAAAAAATTGCCGCGGTTTCTCGATATTATTATTCCTACAAATATTCGTGGACAGTTTGCGTCGGCCAGACTCTGTGTGTGTCTACGTTTGGTGTGAAGAGAATGCATTTATCTTAATTACATTAGATGTAGAGCTTTCTCAATCTCTTATTTTGGTAAATCTCTGCGATTAATAAATGGTCTAGAGTGGTACAAATTTATGGCTTCTCGTTTCTTTCAGCCCAATAAATACAAAGCATTTAGCGAGACACTTGCTAATCGATTCGCTAATATAGATAAGGATAAATCCATTAAAGTGAATGACATCTCACTACCAGACCTGAAGCTTCCTATGGAATTACCCTATCATGATCAGTTCTCTCTATTCGTGCCCAAACACAGAAGAATGGCCGCCAATTTGATAGATATATTTATGGGTGAGCGCACTTTTTTCTTTAAAATCTAACTGTCAAATAAATTTTACACTATTTTTTTTATACGGACAGTCAAAAGTTTTTGGTTTAAGTTCCAAATAAATCCATTTCATCCAGCAGAAAAACACACATCATTAATTTTCTGTTATTGTTTTGCTTGTCGCGGATCTTAGCTAAGTAAAACTTTTGACTGTCCACATAGTGACGGATTTCCGCAAAGTAACGCCTGACTCTATTAATAATTTTAACCGTCCATCTTTACATCCTACAGATATTGACGTATTGGATTTTGAAAAATACTCTTGTTAAAAGTAAAAGACACGTAGATTTTTAAATAGTGATGGGACGGACATCTTTAAAGAAAGTCTTTGTTGTTTTCAGGCATGCGCAATGTGGATGACCTGCTGTCTGTCGGTTCTTTCTGCCAGATGCATATCAACCCGTACATGTTCAACTACTGTCTGTCTGTCGCCATTCTACACAGGTGCTTATAATTTTTCAACAGATGTGATACGGATATATCTTTGCGTACAGATAGACGATCGAGTCCATCGGAAATCCTGCAGTCGCCGACGATTCGGGACGCTCTTTGGATGCGTTCAAATGGAAGGAGCTGGTACTTGGGAGCTCCAGCCCAAAGATGAGAGTAGTTCTCCATATGTGGCCGCACTTGTGCTTTGTACAGCTGGAGAAGTAGGGCGGGTGTGAAGTTCTGCTTCGACCTGCTTAGTATGCCAACTTTTTTGGAAGCTAATTAAGCTTTTCCCTCCAAATGACTATGGAACTGAACGTCATAAGGATGCTAATATTTGGCATTCTATTACGGCGAATGCTTTCAAAGTGTGGTGATACGACAAAATGGCTTTTTTTATGGGCACAAACTTGTGTTTTAGGGATTAAAATCAACAAGGTATTGTTTGCCCTAACCTGATACTCGCTGGAGTGCTATAAATATTGTCTATCTCGGGCGCGAGTAAATTTTGTATTAGAGATTTTATGACACTTTAATTTCTTAAATATTATATATATATATTTTTCAGACCGGATACAAAGGGTCTAGATATCCCGACATTCGCGGAGGTCTTTCCGGACAAGTTTGTGGACCCCAAGGTGTTCCGGCAGGCTCGAGAGGTTAGCACTGTCGTGACAGCGGGTGCTAAGGTGAGATAAACGAAGACTGAAGAGAAAAATGGATAGTCACCAAAATCCACGAACACAAATCAGAAAAATAATATTGTGTGTTTGCGTAGAAATGTATACATAATTACTTATCGAGAATCGGCCGTCAGTAAATTCTCCAACCCCTCGTCATGGTCAACGTTGATAACGTAAACACTCAATACTCTTTTGTTCTCTCTTTTCTGCGCAAACACAATGTGTTTAGCATCGACAACAGGCATCCTCAGGCATAGTTGACTCTATGAAAGACAACCGGGCCTCCGGAACTCAACCGCTCACTGGACGAAGCACGGTAGCTAAGCTACCACTCAGACGCTGGTTATCTACGGTGTGGTACTTCTCTGGGCGAGTCGGCCCATTCATGAGACAGACAAATATTATGCCATTCTTGACAAAATATTCGTCTGCACCGTGGCTCTACCACTAGTAAATAAAATTCTCTAATTAATAGATGAGATCCTAAATTTTATTCGGATACGCCTATATGGGACGTTTGAAATCCAATGAAAAGTGCTATTGGACGTTATTATCATAACTGTGTATATCATAAAACGTATATTTCAATATGCATAATGATATTCTCTAACCAATTCAATGGGGGGGGGGGGCGAAAGTGATCCATTGTGCGTCACACCTACAGCGGGCGTGATACTGGCAACCCTGTTGCTAAAGCTCGTCAATGATTGGGTTGACGCCATATTCGGTCGCCATAGACAAAGCGTGGCCGTGATTTTAGCAACCCCGTCGGTAAAGCAGGCCGATGATTGGGTTGAAACCTCGTCCGGTCGCCATATCTCCGCCGTAACAGTGGCAGCTCTGAAGGCAGAGTTGGCCGCTGATTGGGCTGACGTCACGTTCGGCCGCTGTCCCACTAGCGCCTAATTTTAGCCAATAAATAGATCAACAAGCTCATTTTGTGATTCAGTTAGCAGTGAACACACAATAAGGGGGAAACTCTCCCCGTGCCTTGTCAGAAAGAAAATAAAGTGATCGTTATTTGCTGTTCCCTTCTGTTTCAATACAATAAACTTACTCTTGGCATTTCATATAAACCAAATAATCCACGCACCGCTACCACCATGATGTGAGTGACGGAACCACATGATTGGAGCTGGTTCTTTATTAATTGTGACAAATATCCACATATTGCTATGCTATCCACATATGGACTTACTACAGCTCTGGCGGTAGATTTTCATTTTGCGGTTTACTGTGATTTGCAGATGCCAATAACGATTCCGTTTAACTACACGGCTTCTGATGCTGTACCGGAGCAGCGGGTGGCTTACTTCCGCGAGGATATCGGCATCAACCTTCATCACTGGCACTGGCATCTGGTGTATCCATTTGATGCAACAGACCGCGCTATTGTCGACAAGGATCGGCGCGGGGAGCTGTTCTACTACATGCACAACCAGATCATATCCAGGTTGAACAATTAATCTGTTAGCGATCTGACCACATTGGTTCTTTTTGAAACCATTTTGTGACACGGTTTAGATTTTAATTATGTTATGTATTTATGAGTTATATTAAATAAAATAGAAGTATTTCAATAATTTTACGTCATATGGATAGGATATTAATTATTTTTTTTTTGGTTAGTTGTACAATATAATATTATTTAGATTTTAATTTGGACACTAACTTTTTTAAAAAACTGTGTCACAAATAAACTTTTTTATTTCTGTTATGTATTGAAGAACTATCTCTTCTTCAAGTGTACCGACCCTGCGTCAAGGGAAATAATTATTCTACACTGGCAACACTGGTTCACTCTCTCATGTTTCGTATCCATATTAGTGTATATATTTATATATCTTGTTCACATTTTCAATCGTCAGTAAAACACATTTTATTCACCTACTCAAGTTCAAATACATTTTTTCAACTACAAGCGTGAATGATACTTAATTTTAATACAGATTTTTCAAATATTAAATAATTAATTAAATTTAATTAATTAATTTTAGTTTTACATGAAAGCAAAAAAATCTTTTATCTTTAACCGAAGGAACCCTGATCACGTTCCCAGACAGGTGCTGGAATGGACTCCTCAAGGGAAAAGGAAGCGAGGCCAACCCAAACACACCTGGAAGCGCTCCGTAGCGGCCGAGATGAAATCCATCGGGTTGACGTGGCCCGAAGTGAAGCGCGTCGCTCAAGACCGAACGTAGGACAATATGATGATGAGATATTTAGCAGGATATAAATTTAGGAATATATACCGTCATTGGCGAAGCGTGTAGGTCGCTGGGAAAAAGTAGAAATTGACTTTAAACTTTTTTTTATACCACTTGTTCATAAAGTAATGCTGTGTGTTTCCAGATACAACGCGGAGCGCATGAGCAACGGATTGGCTCAAGCGGAACACTACAATAATTTTCGTGAGCCCATCGACGAGGCGTACTTCCCCAAACTGGACTCGCAGGTTGCCAGCCGCTCGTGGCCTCCCAGGTAAATGTTATGTAGTGGTTTCTGGGTTTTTTTATGGGATAGGAAAGCATTCAACGCCGCCCATTAACATCCACAACACTATATTCACAACAAATGCGTTGCTGGCCTTTAAGATATGAGTGGGTTTGATTTATGAAGGTTCCAATGTCGTCGAAGGCAGCTGTTTCCACAGGGTGGTGGTGCGTGGAAAGATGTGAAAAGTGCGGGAGAAGTGTATCGTACCTACTCGGGGTGGGGGATTTGAATGGAGTGGCGATTCGATTCGCTTACGCTACTCCATCCAAATCCCCACCATTTATGGGTGGTGATTTGGTGGGTACTTCGATGAAACTTTTCTTTTTGGGGAGTTGTGCGGTTGTGGAACTCAGCGGCCGGGATTATTCCCAAGAATTCCACGGAGCACTCCTCATGGTAATTTTATAGTAGAACGGTTGGTGGTTGATTCCAGATTCGAAGGAACAGTCATACATGATCTGGACAGGCCAGTGGATCAGATCAGGATCGATGTCGCGCAACTGGAGATCTGGCGCGACCGCTACCTCCAGGCCATCAAGGAGAAAGCCATAATGTTGGTATGTAGTCTAAACGACTTTGCATAAAGCTGTGGGACAATGGGAGATCAAGACGGAAGAGAAGGTGAGTTGGGTGCAGAGCGCAGCTGCGTGCTAAGATCGAGCTAGGCTGCGCGTCTATGTCCAGCAGTGGAGAGACGCGGGTTGATGATGATGGTGGTGATAAATTGACATCTAGAACAAATAATTTTCAATTGTTTATTTCTTCAATGCAAGAACATTTTGTTGGCCCAACCCACTTCACCTGCCTCTCCCCCTGCCTTTCCCCTCCCCTCCCCATCCTCTCCTCCTAAATCCGCACAAAACCGGCGTCTGAGTGGTACTTACCGCGCTTCGTACGATGTCGGCTGAGTTCCGGAGGCCTACAATCTCCTGCCTCCCTCTTCTTAGCATCCTTTCACTTTTTAGTTCTTCTTTCTCTGCTTCATTTTCTTTCCTTTTTATGGAAATAGTGGGTGGAACATTGGTGGTGGAAACATTTGCTCCTTTGCAAATGTTTCAGCTGATACTAAGTAATAATAATAAACTTGTGGTTCTAGAAAACTCTCAATTTCTTGTACTGCATCAACAGCCCAACGGTAGGAAAATGCCACTGGACGAGGAGACGGGCATTGACGTGCTGGGAAACCTGATGGAGTCGTCGGCTGTTAGCATGAACCGCACCTTCTACGGGGACCTGCACAACATGGGCCACGTGTTCATCTCCTTCGCGCACGATCCAGACCATCGTCATTTGGTGAGCGGTTGATTATATATATATATATATATATATATATATATATATATATATATATATATATATATATATATATATATATATATATATATATATATATATATATATTGATCAAATTCTTTGAAAATTCTATCATCCATACCATCTTTTCTTTCCCCCGCCAATTTCTTTTTTCTCTATCTTTTTCCTCTATTCCTTCTCTATCCTCTCCGCCAATCCACGGTCTGCCGTGCCAAAGGATGCGTGGCTAGGGGCGAGCTTAGTCGCAAGCGTGCCGATCGTCCCGGGATCGGGCTCCTCCGGGTACTATAGTGCCTTAACTCAGCATGCGGGGCTCTGCTGGGGCTGACCGACCTCCATCCTCCCTTGCGGCTCGTGGGATTCACTATGACGAATCTTAATATAACTAAATCGTTTGAAAATAAGAAGCGACGGAGAGCCGTTTCGCTACGATGAATGCGAGAGTAAGGTTGCATAAAAAGCTGGATGAGTGTGAAGGAAGCAAAGGTGTGTCGGGATCGTAGCGGATTGAGATCTGTGGTGTCTGCCTACCCCTACGGGAGACAGGCGTGACGATATGTATGTATGTATGTATGTATGTATGTATGTATTATTCTGTTTTTGTTTGCTTATCGCGGATATTAGCGAAGTAACAATTCTGACTGTCCACATAAGAATAGATTACCGTAAAGTAAGGCATGACTATTAAATGAAGGTCTTAGCTCGGAAGTCCTTTGTCAGAAGCGGATATTCTGCAATTAATAAGTGGAATTGTTCTCAGGAGCAATTCGGTGTGATGGGTGATTCTGCGACGGCAATGCGTGACCCAGTCTTCTACCGCTGGCATTCCTACATCGACGACATCTTCCAGCAGTACAAGAAATCACTTACACCTTACGATGATGCCACAGTGAGTTACACATCTCTTTTATCTTCGTTCCTTAATCTATCATTCAAAGTTACCCCACACATCCTTTTTAATGCTCTCATTTTCACCGCATTCAGTTTCATGACTCTTCTGGCGCCAACAAGCACTGTCTGGTGAACCGCCAGTCGGACCTCTTTAGACACTTGACAATAAACTTGTTATGGACGAATTCACGGATAAGCTCCATGGTCTTTCTGGTAGTGTGAGGCGTGGTGCCATCTTGTTGTGTGCGTGAAGTAAAGACAGGATGTTCTCTCAATGTGGTAGGAAAATAATCAGTAAGCATTTATTTACTGACCTAATTCGTTCATTGGACATTCTGTATAAAAATCCTACTAATATTATAAATGCGAAAGTTTGTGAGTATGGATGTATGTTTGTTACTCTTTCACGACAAAACTACTGGACGGATTTGGATGAAACTTTACAGTAATATGGGTTATACATCGGAATAACATATAGGCTACAATTTGTAATGATTTTATGTAATTTTGATCGTAATATCTGAGAGCTATCTTGGCGTACGCTGCCTAAACCATCGGAGTTACAAAAAGATGATGTACCGTAGGATTGTTTGTCTTGAATCGTTCTAAATAGAAGTCCGCGACAGCATATATCTTACCTTTTGTGTGGAAGCCACTATGACCAAAATCGTGAACCATAAATTAAGTAAAAAAAAATTTTATATTTATTTAAAATGATCTGTCACGAAACTTAACGTGGCAGACCAAATTCTACGCGAGCGAAACCGCGGGCAAAAGCCAGTTCTTATATAAATCTTTAGACCCATTCTGGCTTTTCATAAAGCAGTGCAGGGCTCCATTAACCTGATTGCCAGCCATTAATTTCATTCGCCTTTCAATGTCTTTGTCAACCGTCAAAAATTTTCCTTTCACATTTGCAACCGACTTATCTGTTCCCAGCTGGACTTTCCGGGCATTCGCGTGTCGTCGGTCAGCATCGAAGGCTCCGCCGGTGCCAACACCTTCGCGACGCAGTGGGAACAGAGCACGGTGGAGCTGACCCGGGGGTTGGACTTCACCCCGCGCGGCAGCGTACTCGCCCGCTTCACGCACCTGCAGCATGACGAGTTCACCTACGTGTGAGTTTCACTTTTAGTATGTATCGTTGTCTGAAATGGTGTTGCGGGTCTTATGGTCTTTAGAATTCTTGGGCTCGCGAGCAGCATATCCGCAAGTCGCGGACTGGGATCCTGCCATATACAGGTGTTCGATGGTAGAGTTATGTGTTCATTATGTTTCCAGTATCGAGGTGAACAACACAAGTGTTGAGAGGGCCATGGGTACCGTCCGCATCTTCATGACGCCGGCCGCCAACGAGAGAGGCGAGCGGCTCTCCTTCGAGGAACAGAGGAGGCTCATGATTGAGCTGGACAAATTCACACAACCACGTGCGTACATTGTTGATGTAAATTGACCTATTGGAGGTCAGATTCAGGACCATATGGGTTGAGGAAATAGGCCGTGGAAGTGATGGAGTGGAGCGTCCTCCATCCTCCGTCTTGTCAGACGTGGAGGTTCCCTGCCAGATGAAGTAGTAGCTACCCGTAGGGGTAGGCAGAGACCTAAGATCTCCATCTGCTACGATCTCGGCACAATTAATTTGTTTCGTCCACACTCATCACTCTCCTCATACAAGTTAGCCGGTTTAGGGTACTTTTGACCTGGGCTTTCTTAAGAGCTTCAGCGATTTGGTCAAGGTGAGGTATGTTTGTTAGTGAGGCCAGGAACGAACACGGTCCGGCGCCGCAGCGTGGACTCGTCGGTGACGATCCCGTACGAGCGCACGTTCCGCAACCAGGGGGACCGGCCCGGCGCCCCGGGCTCCGCCGCCGCCGCTCAGTTCGACTTCTGCGGCTGCGGCTGGCCGCACCACATGCTGCTGCCGAAGGGCAACCCCGCCGGCTTCCCCGTCAAACTCTTCGCCATGATCTCTAACTGGGAAGACGATAAGGTGCGTTTCAACAACGTAACAAGTAATATGAAAAAAATTAAAATCAGTTCCCACTTTTTTCCAGCGATCTACAAGCTTCACCACTGACGCTATTTATAGCTAACTTTATATCCTGATAAATATCTTATATAAGATAATTTTCATACATACATATATTCATGCCTATCCCACTTAGGGATTGGCAGAGACCACAAAACGCCATCCGCTACGATTCCGACACGCTTCCTCTACACTCATCCATCTTTTCATCCATTCCTCCTCTCACGTTCATCGTAGCGAAACGGCTCTCCATTGGTCGCTTCTCGCCCTTTTTGGAATTAGGGTGTGACGGGTGGCGAACCACGTCGCCCTCGTTTTTTTATTCTCACATATAAAACTCTCACATATAAAGTTTAGCCTTCATAATATAATATAATGTTAAATTTCGCCTATATAATCTTATTTCTAATTTTTGTTCAATATTGAATTTTTTTTGTACATAGGGCATTCCAAGAGCATATGCATGATACTCCCTTTCTCGTCCAACTAGTTCAAATGGCTAGTAGGATTAAGAACTTTGGGCGTAATAATTTTTTTAACACAGTGTCTAAAGGCTGGAAAGAATGGATAAGACCGCCATTTGTATATAAATATTACAATCAATAATTGTATAAATTTGTTTTTGGTGTAAAATAAAGAATATATCTATCTATCCATAGATATATATCATATATATGTGTCATAGAATTGTCTGCCGTAGTACAGGGTTCGACCTAGTCCGGCGGGCAGTGAAACAAAATTGTAAACTTGTTAATGATAAATAAATATATTATTATTATCTATCTAATTATATGCGTCCGCACGGTCGCCGTACAGTGAGATTACAAGAGATTATATGTATACAATTACACGAAGCGTACGGAGCGCGCGGCCGGGCGCGCTTGCGAGTATGTACGTGTTTATTACCGCTAGCGGCCGCTTAATATAATGCGTAAAGCGGCCGATTCGAGTCCGCCATTTTTGCGGCCGGGCCGCTTAGCCGCGCGGACGCATGTAATTAGGCATGCAAAACACTCTTCTCTTATATTTATCATTTATAATATAATGTAAATTTTCCCAATCTAATCTTATTTCTAATTGTTTTTTTAATAATGAATCTTCACACGTAGGGCATTCCAAGAACATATGCATGATACCTTCCTTCTCGCCTACATTTTTACGTTAACCATTTACTATCTAAAATAACACATTAGCTATCTAAACTAACGTTTAGTTAGTTTAGATAGCTAATGGGAGTTAGGAGAGCTTAGTATGTGTAATATTTTATATATAAAAATCTCGTGTTACAATGTATGTTATCAAACTCCTCCCAAACGGCTTGACTAATTATTAATATTTTTTTTTTATATTTGATATATCGAGAGTTGGTATTAAACTATTTTTTATAACCCTAATGATGAGGGTGGCCCTCCCCAAAAATGTTATTTTATTTTTTGTACAAACATATTTTTTTATTATAATTTTTTTATGGCAACACAACGTTTGCCGGGTCGGCTAGTATTCTATATAATAATTCATAATAACGCCATTTACATTCACATTTCGTATCACCATTCAACATTCCCCCAGATTGAACAAGACCTGGTGGGGACTTGCAACGACGCGGCTTCGTACTGCGGCATCCGCGACCGCCGCTACCCCGACCGCCGCGCCATGGGCTTCCCATTCGACCGGCCCGCCCAAGCTAGCAGCCTGGAGGACTTTCTCAAATCCAACATGGCGGTGCGGGACTGCGTCATTCGCTTCACCGACGCCACCAGGCTACGCACCATGCAGGGGTAGGTTCTCTTTGTTAGATGTGGAGATAGCTATAAATATAACTTGATTTATCTATCTATATATATATATATATATATATATATATATATATATATATATATATATATATATATATATATATGTATATATATATATATATATATATATATATATATATATATATATATATTTACTGTTCATTTACAAATGTGGTATAACATATTATGAATAATAAAAAATAAGCAAAAGTCAATAACTTTTACGAAGAAGGAAAGTGCGGGTTTCTATTCTTTTTATTCTTTGATGACAATTGTGATGGTTCCACTACATGTACACCCAGATCATATCCAGGTTGAACAATTAATTTGTTCGCAATCTGACCACATTGGTTCTTGGTAAAAAACAGCGTCAGGTGATCCAATAGATCACCTGGCATTCGGCACAAAAACAAGTTATAGTTTTGAAAGAGTAATATATAATATAAACATAATAATGGATTATAACCTCTTAAGATTTGCACACAGCATGGCTTTATTATAGCAATAGGGTAGTAACCCTAATAATAGTTATAATTAATTGCCATTAAAGGATCATTTCATGGCAATTAGTTATAACTATTATGTCAGTGTCAAGTAAAATACAAGAATATCAAATATCTTGTAATGAACTAGTTAGCTTGTCACATTACGTCTTGATAAAATGGTGGCTATTCTACCAAAACCTTCTATGGACTCTTTAAGTCAACTTAAAAAGTCACGATACTCGCATTTATTCCATATAATTTCACTTATACGCCTTATTCGAACTACATTGCATAATACGCCACCAAAATTAAACAATATAACTGATAATGACATAAGATTATAAAAATGAAATAAAAACGCAACGTCACTGTTGCAAGTTGACAGGAAAAGTCACAAGTGCGAGTTTTATGATAAAATGTTGACAGACTCGGGCATAGACTGGAATCTAGCCACAGTATTCTGTGCCACTCGCTGAACTAGTGACGTCGGGAGGCCGTTTGAACTCGCGGACGATATTTTCTTTTAGTGCTGAAATCGTCATCGGGTTTATTTCCTAGTCTTTATATTTGACTTATCCTCACACAAAAAGTCCATAAGGGTGTGATCTGAACCTGGGTGGCCAGAGGATATCGCTAAAATGGCTTATTAATTTGTTAGGGAAGAAATCACGATAAAGCTCTACTTAGGTCTTGCTAGCAATGTAAGGTGTGACGCCATCTTGTTGAAACCGTGCGTGAAGTGAAGGCAGGATGTTCTCACTATACTTAAAATGATCAGTAAGCATGCGTTTGCTGATTATTCGACCTATTATCTAGTTCTGCCACTGGACATCTATAATTTTTCATTTTAGAAATATTGAAATACAAACTAATAATTATAATGTCTTGATTAGTTATATTTTCCAATGTTTTATCAACTTGTTGCAAATATATATAATAACTATATTTAAAAAAAAATTACCTTAAACCCTTACAGCAGTTGTAAGAAGGATAAAACAATTTTGTTATCTAATTACAAAACCGGTGGAAGAGAACCGGAATACTGGGAGAGAGCGGCCATATTGTTTTCTAATGTAAGATCAAAAACAATATGGCCGCCACTATGGCATTTTAAATGTGTAAATTTCACTTGTAATAAATGTAATATTATATTTCTAATATTATATTTTATATAATGCCAATAATGTATTTTACGTATTAGCTCTCTTCACAGTAATATAATATTAGTAGACAGGCATACTATTAATAAAAATAAAAAGTACCAAATACCTAATATAGTTTGGATTATTAAAGCAAAATTTTGTTTAAAAGCATTTCCCTCCCCATAAAAGGTAGTTGTTAAGTTTTACTCTCATGGTTTGATTATGCCGTAGATCACAAGTAAATTCCATAAGATCCAGCAGGAATGTAAAGCGGTGTGGCTGCCAGGATGTGTATAGCGCCGAGGATGTTGATGCTATGATTAGAAAACCATATTATTATTGTAAAAAGTAAAGGCAATATGTACCTCATTATCTCACTTTCAAAACTTTGTATTTCTTGTGTTACATTGATTTAGATATATTTATAGATCTCTAACATTTATTATATAGTTAGATAGATTTGTAATATTTATTATATAAAAATGGCGGTCTTATCGCTAATAGCGATTTATTTCAGACAACCGTAGGATGGACACGATGTTAAAAAGATAACTTGATGTAGGTTGGTGATACATTATTACAATGTACTATAATGATATTTTTGTAAATGATGTTATGCGAATCGTAATGAAGAAACTTGGCGAATTTTAACTTATTTGTCAATTAGTTAATTATGTAGGTGTATTATAGTAACATCGTATGAATAACGGGTCATTTTATATTTAGTATAAGTCTGTAAATATGTATGAATTGTAAATTTAGAAGACTGAATAAAGATTGCCTTTCAATTATTTATATTTCATTTATTTTTTGTTTTCAAACAAATCACTTATTGACATTTAATGAGAACGGAACGCAAACTTCAACAATTTATCGCACGTGGCAACAATTACTTATATGTCTTTTATTATCTGTGAACGGTGGTGATACATTGATAAATGTATTATACTTTTTTATTCGAATATAATATTACTTCCTTTACAACCGCCTATCCGGTAGTTATGGTATTGGTACACGAGTACACGACCCCGGCCTCCCGAGATACTACCGTATCACTCTTTATCTTCCTTTGCGGTAGTATTACATCGCTATCATCCTGTCTCAATCCATCTTTCTTTTCTCCTGTCCTTTCCTTTCTTCTCTCTATCCTTTTCCCGTCCTCTCCGCCAATCCACGGTCTGCCGTGCCAATGGATGCGTGGCTAAGGGTGAGCTTAGTTGTAAGCGTGTCGATCTACGGTTACTATACTGCCTTACCTCAGCATGTAGGGCTCTGCTGAGGCTGACCATCCTCCCTTGGGGCTTGTGGGGTTCACTAAAAATGACGGCGACGTGGTTCGCCACCCGTCACGACCTGATTCCCACGACGGTGAGAAGCGACTAACTATATATGTATACATACATACATATATATATATATATATATATATATATATATATATATATATATGTATATATATATATATATATATATATATATATATATATATATATATATATATATATATATATATATATATATATATATATATATATATATATATATATGTGTTTACAAAAAATAAGAAAAAACATCCATTATATTAGAATTTGTTATAATTCTATAAATTAAAATACTTATAACTATTTTTTGCTCACTTTAGCTAATACATAGAATTTCTTAAAATTATTTAATAGCAGTACATTTCATAATATTTTTTTTAACAAAACTACGAAGATGTAGTTGTAGTAGTATTTTTTGGTACCAGCATGTAAGATTGTGCAGCAGGATGGAATACATTCATTATTTGGGAATATCTGTCGAATTTAGGTATGAGATAGTATCCTTGGATGTCCCCACTCACGTTCGCAACGATGGGAATACCGGGGAAAAAGTTGAAGGGTAGACTTGCGTTTCCATTTGGCTGCTGAGGATATTGAGGTGCTATACTTGGTACTGGTGATGGAACCGTAGGCTTACTGGTCGCAGTCGGACCAGTTTGATTCCCCTGATTGTTGTCTTGGGGATCTGTAGTTGTATTCTGGGATCCTTCCTTATTAATTTGTGGAGCTGAAGTCGAGGGTCCTGTTACATTCTGACAATCTGGTTTATTAGTTTGTGGAGCTGAAGTTGATGTCGAAGGCTGGCAATCTTGTTTATTAATTTGTGGAGCTGCAGTTGATGTCGAAGGCTGGCAATCTTGTTTATTAATTTGTGGAGCTGCAGTTGATGCCGCAGGTTGGCAATCTGGTTTATTAATTTGTGGAGCTGCAGTTGATGTCGAAGGCTGGCAATCTTGTTTATTAATTTGTGGAGCTGTAGTTGATGTTTCAGGTTGGCAATCTGGTTTATTAGTTTGTGGAGATGCAGTTGGTGTCGAAGGCTGGCAATCTTGTTTATTAATTTGTGGAGCTGTAGTTGATGTTGCAGGTTGGCAATCTGGTTTATTAGTTAGTGGAGCTGCAGTTGGTGTCGAAGGCTGGCAATCTTGTTTATTAATTTGTGGAGCTGTAGTTGATGTTGCAGGTTGGCAATCTGGTTTATTAGTTTGTGGAGCTGCAGTTGATGTCATAGGTTGGCAATTTTGTTTAATTATTTGTGGAGCTGTAGTCGATGTGATGCATTCACACGGGCGTCTAGTTGTTGTAGATGAGGTGGAATCGCTACATATTGCGTTGCAATTATTGATGCTCATACCACTGACTCTTATTACTGCTGGCAAGCAGAAGATTAGCAAAGTGACCTGGAAAACAAAAGACTATATTGTAAACTGAAAAGAACATTAGATGGTAATGATTTATCTAGAACGTTTTTAAGAAATAAATAGACTGTGTATAAATCTAGCATATGTTAGGCCCGTTTCATTTGCTAGGCAAATTTTGCCTTCGTCTGGGATTTAAATTAAGTACTTTTGCCTCAGCTGTGTATCCTTACTAGAAATTAAAGGTGGACAAACAAATTTTCGATAGTGGTAGAGCCACGCTGCAGACGAATACTGTGTCAAGAATGGCATAATATAATATTTGTCTATAGCATGAATGGGCTGGCTTGGTCGGGGTAGTACTGATCATAATAAAAATCATCTACTCAGTGTTCCATTACCGACCGATTTAGTGTTGGATAGAATGAGATGGAGAAGCCTTGCTGAAGTAGTTACCACTTTATTAGACCATGACCTCAACTACTAAGCCAGGAGGGTACGACTGAGGAGGAGGGACTTGCTGTTCTTTACATGAAATGCATAAATCTACTTAAAAACATTTGATATTGATTGAATTCATAACTTATACCAGTGGATTTAGAATTGGAATAATATAAATAAAAGTTTCCTATATAACATAGGTTGGTACTAAAACAGGATTTTTAGTAAATTCTGTTCAAAATGTTATAAAGGGGATGATATTAAGGAAGGAAATCACACCGGGAAAAACCTTTTTTTTATGGGATAGGAGGGCAAACGAGCAAGCGTGTCGCCTGATGGAAAGCAATCAACGCCGCCCATGGACAACCGCGACACTGCAGGAGTCGCGGAAGCGTTGCCGGCCTTTTAGGTATGTAAGGGGTTGTTTTTTGAAGGTTCCAATGTGGTAACGGTTCGGAAAGACCGCCGAGGGTAGCTGGTCCCACAAACTGGTGGTGCGTGGAAAGAAGTTACGAGAGAAACGCACCGTAGTAGATCGCCACTCATCTCGATGGTGGGCATGAAATTTTTCTAATAAGCTAGTAAATTTAGACACATACCTGAACGAACGCTGCCATGTTGACACAAGACTGTGCTGAAACGCTATTGTTAAAACTATTTATAGTAAGTTTAATCGATGATTGCATTGGTGTACACTAATTTACCAGTTATTTAATGGCAAAAATGTTGACACCGTTACAATGGCAAATAAACACCATGCCGCAAACTGCATTGCACTTGATGCAAAAATAATGACACATCGATTAATATTCCAATAATTTCAATGCTAATTACCATTATGGAATTTTAAGTATCTACAATTTCTTAATCTGCTAAGAAGTGGTGTATTTTAGTTACATCAAAGCGTCTAAAAGAAACTGACACTTGAGGTGGATGATAATTTGGATTTTTTGTTATCAAAAGGAAATTTTTTTTATATAGAAATATAAAGCAAGAAAATCCCTATTTGAAATTTACCTATTTGAAAAAATGAACTTTTTGAAAAGATGGATGTCCAAATGTTTGATGTGAAACATCTTGTAGACAGTCAAAAGTTGTACTTAGAGAAGATCCGCGATAAGCAAAACAATAACAGAAAATTAATAATGTGTGTTTTCCTGCTGGATGAAGTGGATTTATTTGGAACTTAGACCAAAACCTTACCGAAAATCGGCCATCAACTCTCCACCCACCAACCACTATACACAACACCAAAAACACACTACCACTTTTCCACCTTGCAAACGACACGTGTTTCGCCTCAATACGAGACGTCATCAGGTTTAGTAGACTACGTGCTTAGCTGCGTAACTTTTAACTGTCCACATAGTGATGGATTTCCGCAAAGTAACGCCTGACTCCATTATTAATCGTGAAACATCTTATTACGGGGTACAAGAGTGAAAACACTCTTGTACCCCGTGTGCTCTTCTTCACTCGACTCTACACAGGGTCCCACACGTAGTCACACACGTGGTCACACACGTATTGAAAGCATACGGCACAGACCGAGCCTTCGTGAGTGTTTTACGTCTACGAAGCGTATGACACTTTTTTTAAATTATAAATTTTATTATTATTCATCATATTAATAAAATTGTTTCTAAATAACGATATGATGATAGCACAATAAATAAGTTCAACAAAGGCCAGCTCATCATTGGTCGTTTTTCGCCCTCGAAAGTAATCAACGCCGCCCATAGACAACCGCGACACCGCAGGAGTCGCGGAAGCGTTGCCGGCTTTTTAGGTATGTGTAGGTTTGTTTTCTGAAGTTGCCAATGTCGTATCGGTTCGGAAAGACCGTCCAAGGTAGCTGGTTCCACAGAGTGGTGGTGCATGGAAAGAAGCTTCAAGAGAAAGCACACCGTAATAGATTGCCACTCATCCAGATTGTAGGGATGAAACTTTTCTTTCGGCGAGTTGTGTGGTTGTGCATTTCGGCGGCGGGAATTATTCCAAATTATTGGATCTCATGTGCGAGGTCAATGTTTTTTTATTTATTATGCATACTATTCTTTGGGTTAAACAAGTCATACGAGATGTTAAAATTGTTCAAATAAATATTACTTTGACTTTGTAGTTATCTTTGCAATGAATGACAATTTTATATATATTTACGCCTATCCCCCGCAGGGGTTGGCAGAGACCACAGAGCTCCATCCGCTACCATTCATCGCAGCGAAATGGCTCTCCATTGGCCGCTTCTCACCCTCGTGGGAATCAGGACATGACGGGTGGCGTACCACGTCGCCGTCATTTTTCAACAAATTAGGTATATTAATGTGGGAGGATGGAGGTCAGCCCTAGCAGAGCCCTGCATAGGTAAGGCACCATAGTACCCGGGGGAACCTGATCCCGGGACGGTCGGCACTCTTGCGACTAAGCTCACCCTTAGCCACGCATCCTTTGGCACGGCAGACCGTGGATTGGCGGAGAGGAAGGGAAAGGATAAAGAAGAAAGGAAACGGCAGGAACGGAAATGCGGATTGGGGGGTTACCAGACTCGGAATAAATGTTTGTAAATTCATATATATATATATATATATATATATATATATATATATATATATATATATATATATATATATATATATATTCCGATGCGGGAATCGAACGCGCGAACATTGACTCCGTGGGCGGAGGGCCCCGCCACTGAGCCAATCAGTCGTCTGATGAATGACAAATAGATGGGTAATTAAATTATAATTATTTAAACATAAAATGCGGCCGAAGCAATGGTGTTTCTCGAAGAATGCAGTTCACGTATTCATTATGGGTGTACCGGTTTTTGCATATTTCATTTGTTTTGTTAAAAATCGCTTTGATATTACAAGTTAATGTCCCGCTTGATCATTGCAAATCGACCGATCGATTACGTTTACTATATATAAGTTTTCTATTCTTCTTTTCGTACAGTCTCGAGTTAAAATGTCGCTGTTAATGCAGGTATGTGGTGAAACTAAATATTTATAAATAATATACGTAAGGATTGTTTAATGTGAATGGTTTTTAAATTTAATATTAAAATATTACGGCGATGTGGTTAGCCACCCGTCACGTCATGATTCCTACGAGGGCTGAGAGGATTGAGAGGAAGGATGGATGAGCGTGGAGGAAGTACGGAAGGTGTGCCGGGATCATAGCAGATGGAGATCTGTGATCTCTTCCAA
Organism: Baronia brevicornis; assembly: GCA_031353405.1. Lineage (NCBI taxonomy): Eukaryota > Metazoa > Arthropoda > Insecta > Lepidoptera > Papilionidae > Baronia > Baronia brevicornis. The sequence goes on from JASFAT010003252.1 coordinate 20,066, forward strand.
TCCCTACGCGAGATAGGCGTAATGATATCTATGTATGTTAAAGTACCTTTAAGTCCACTTGCATCAGAGTACCAGGGTCCATCATAAATATCCTGCTTACTATAATAAACATCAAAAGTTACATAAGCCTCCCACCATCTATCTCGATCGGCTTCACGCATTCCAGTCCCTGCCAGCCTGGGCAGATCGTCGCACCATCTAGCCTTTGTCTCACATTACGTTTACTAAGACTCAGTAATCACTTTAACACTCATCTACTCCAGCAATTGTCGGTTGTCCGAAAACCTAATCAGCCTTAATCTAATGTTACTTCAGTTTGCGTATTTGAAGAGTTATACTGGTGACTGGTTTATTTTTCTATTTCGTATTTTACAATATTTGTCGCATAACAAAAAGAAGTACGAGAATATAATGTACTCAAATTGTATCATTATTGGCTTGTAAGATAGCATTGTATTTTTTATATTTTTCAGATTATCACGTTAAGCTTCTGCTTGGCAGTTGCGATTCAAGTCAATGGTATGAGCGTTACTAATTGTAATGCAATATGTCAAGATGCCACCACAATTACAACAACCAGACGCCCGTGTGATTGCACACCAACTGCAGCTCCACAAATTAATAAGCAAGATTGCCAACCTGCGCCATCGACTGCAGCTCCACAAACTAATAAACCAGATTGCCAACCTGTAACATCAACTACAGCGCCACAAATTAATAAGCAAGATTGCCAACCTGCGCCATCGACTGCAGCTCCACAAACTAATAAACCAGATTGCCAACCTGTAACATCAACTACAGCACCACAAATTAATAAGCAAGATTGCCAACCTGCGCCATCGACTGCAGCTCCACAAATTAATAAGCAAGATTGCCAACCTGCGGCATCAACTGCAGCTCCACAAACTAATAAACCAGATTGCCAACCTGTAACATCAACTACAGCTCCACAAATTAATAAGCAAGGTTGCCAACCTGCGCCATCGACTGCAGCTCCACAAATTAATAAGCAAGATTGCCAACCTGCGGCATCAACTGCAGCTCCACAAACTAATAAACCAGATTGCCAACCTGTAACATCAACTACAGCTCCACAAATTAATAAGCAAGGTTGCCAACCTGCGCCATCGACTGCAGCTCCACAAATTAATAAACAAGATTGCCAACCTGCGGCATCAACTGCAGCTCCACAAACTAATAAGGAAGAATGTCGGAATGCAACAACTTCAACTGCAGCACCACAAACTAATAAACCAGATTGCCAACCTGTAACATCAACTGCAGCTCCACAAATTAATAAGGAAGAATGTCGGAATGCAACAACTTCAACTGCAGCACCACAAATCAATAAACAAGATGGCCGAAATCAAACAACCTCAAACACAGTTCCACCCTCTGTAATTGCTACACAACCACAAAACAACTTCTATCCTGGTCTTCCCATTTTTTCAAACGCAACGGGAAATATCACAGGTTATTACCTCATACCTCGAGGTAACGCCTACTCCCAAGTGATGAACGTCTTCCACCCTGGTGCACCACCTTTCATTCTGGTACCAAATAATGGGCAGTTTATTCCCAGCAATAACACAGGAGCTAATCTCTAAGTGTATGTATGTATTTTAGAAATATAAATGTGATGCTATTAATTAGTTATAAAAAAGTCTTTTGATATAAAATTAATGATAAAACTTATGTGTCTTTTAATGCATTTGAAAAGAAATGTGAAAAAAGAAATAACTGAGCTGATATAGCCGATATATATAAATAGCGCCTTTTATACTTGGCTATAAATTTAGTGTAAGGTGTTTACCTTATTAATTTGTTTTATTAAAATTAGAAATAGAAAAAAAATTATTTATGACACCGTTTTTGTACCATAACTAAATTTAAAACCTTAATAATATTAAAATATAAAAAATAAATAAACAAAACGAATAATTTTAATCTAACAAGTGTCAAAAAATGATTCTTGCTCCAGACAAAAATTAAAAATGCTCATGTTGTGACAAAAATTAAAACTGCTGCAAGTAAATTTAATTATAATATATTTAATCATTATTCTTATTAATTGTAAATACATTTGTATATAACATATATAATACATCGGTGACAAAGGTGGTTGATAAAGTCTCAAAAGATTTTGTAGGAAATAGGCCATGGCGTTCCTAATACTTAGGCTACTCTTGTTAGCTCTTAAATAAAAGTTTTGACTGTCCACAAGTGATGGGTTTCCGCAAAGTAACGCCTGACTCCATTAATCATCTACTCTTGTAAGGAAGAGTAGCGATTATAATAGATCTTTCAAAAACTGCCTTTATTCTAGCCTAAGTTCGAAACCGTCTTGATCGCTTTTATGGTTATATATAGCCGAGGTACCTTCCGGAGAGTGAATACTCATTGACATAACATCTAAATATTCATGATTGGCATTTTCTTGCGCACTTTCATAGTTTATGTTATTTATTTCCTATTCTTTTATCTTTGTATTATCTTCGTCAGACTGATTCTTAATGATTTCATTAATAGTTTTCATACTGAGTTTATTATTTTTTTTCCACATTGCTAATTTGATGTATTTAATACGATATACAGGGTTAAATTGTTACTGGATGTGTTATTTACGTTTTTGTTTCGACTGCCGTATTTTCTGTTATTGAAATAGGTATTAGCAAAGTTTGAATACAGTTTCCCGTAAGATTGTGTAGATTTAACCAAACGTTGATTTGCATATTTTTCATTGTTCCCTCCTAATTCAAAAAATCCAGAAGAGTTACTGTCGGGATTTGTTTTTCCGTTTTCATCTTCTATTAGCTCGACTATATTGTACCTTTTATTTGTAATATTTTCCGTTGCGTTTGTGTCAATTTTATAACTACCTTGCTCAGGTGCAAAGTTCAATTTTTCTTCTCGTTTAGACGAATTATTATTGTCTGGGTGCAGCCTTTCGCCATTTTTAGGCAGTGAGGAATCAAAGTTTTGCCTTAAACTTTCTGTTTGAACTTCATCCAAGATATTTCGATCGCTTTGTTTTATATCAGTGTTATTTATGTCGATTTCTCTTATATTATTTTCGCGTTGCAATATTTCCACATCGCTTACATTATCTCTTACTGAAATAGCATCAAGTTCCAGTGAGACAGTGCTGTTGTCATCGTGTTGTATATATGATGTATCATTTTGTCTTAAATTGTTCTCGAGTATATTTGAATTATCATTAACTTCTTGATCTGATTTTAAACTATCATTGATTAAGTTTCGATTCACACCAATGTCTGCTATTGAACTATTTTTTAGATAATTGATTTGAGGCTCTATAACTAAACTTGCTGTGTCATTATTTTGTTCTTGCGATTCCAAATTAGGCTCCACTTCCGATAAGTCCCAGTCGTATCTATCATTATTTGGGTCAGTGTTATCGAAAAAATCATCTTGTGGCGTTTCTTTGCAGCAAGTAACGTCTAACATTTTAGAAGTATCATTATGACCATGAGAGATATGTTTATCATTTTTCAAATGGTTCTTCATGTGCCTGATATAAATCCAGTAATTGGTAAGCTTTACTCCATCTTTATTCTTGTAATGTACGACGTTATACTCCGAAGACGAAGTTCTCGTAGCTATTATGATCAGGCTCTGGAACGATTATATAGAACATTAGTTGCTAGTGTCAGAAATTCGCTGTAGAACAAAGTCATTAACATACGAGTAGTTCTCCAAGTTAGCAATCTGAAGAGGCATTGGGCTGGTCACTTTTGGAGAATAGTGGTAGAGCCACGCTGCAGCCGAATACTTTGTCAAGATTGGCATAATATTTGTCTCTAGCGTGAATGGGCCGGCTCGCCCGGGGAAGTACCACACTCCCGCCGAAAACAAGGGTCTGAGTGGTAGGTAGCTTAGCTAACGCGCTTTGTACGGTGAGCGGCTGAGAATTTTATGGGCCGCGTTGATTGTTTTCCATCAGGTGACCATAAAAAATGACGGTTTTCCAAGTAACCATTATATATTATATAGAGTATAGTAGACGAACGTTAAAGGTTGGAGTGGCGACCGGATCTTGGCAAAGTAGCGAGCCCAACCCGAACCCAACGGCTCGAAGGTGCGTTAATCTACACAGGGCGTCTGGCAGAGACTATAATAGTATATAATTTTTTTCCACACCCCATATATATGTCCCACTGCTGAGCACGGCCATTTCCATTTCTGGAGGAACGTATATCGACCCAACACACTTGTCCATTGAGGATTGGCGTGGTTACCAGACTCGGAATGAATATCTATAGCAAATATATATATTTATTCCGATGTGGGGATCGAACCCGAACCATTGACTCAGTAAGCGGGAGTCCTGCCACTGAGCCACTTGGTAACATATTTTTTTTTTATACATTCACGCCTATCCCCCGCAGGGGTTGGCAGAGACCACAGAGCTCCATCCGCTACATTCATCGCAGCGAAACGGCTCTCCATTAGTCGCTTTTCGCCCTCGTGAGTCCTGATTCTCACGTGACGGGTGGCGAACCACGTCGCCGTCATTTTTATTTAGGTATATTTAATTCGTTTTAGTGAATCCCACAAGCCGCCAGGGAAGATGGAGGTCAGCTCCAGCAGAGCCCTGCATGCTGAGGTAAGGCACCATAGTACCCGGGGGAGTCCGATCCCGGGACGGTCGGCACGCTTGGTAACTTATATATGGGTTAAACGTTTCTACTCACCCATATTATTAAAGTCTTCATATCGCAGCAAACCAAACTGCGAGACACTCACTGTACTCGAAAATATTAGACCGTATATATAATCACATATGTACAGAGTTATTAAAACTTCTTTAGCCAACCAATCACATCGCATCCTTCCATATTGAGTTTTTGTTTAAGCACGGTTGGTTATATTTTAGAAATCTTGATCAAAACGTACATACTTACGTGACTAATAGAAGCATTTCCCCAGTTTACACGCTGTCCTAATATCCGACATCCTTAATTTGTACGATGTGCACGCGATTCATTCGTTTTTTTTAAAACACACACACACACACACGAATGCTTGTCTATGGTCTCGAACAAAAAATCTTATACGGCGTGTACAAAATGTGTACGCAAGATTTTTTTTTAATATATCTACACTGGACCATGTTTTACTGTGCATACATAAATTCAAGGACTTTTCCCGCCAACTTAAATCCGTGAAGTTGTGTTTTTATTTCATTTCATAATCTTATATTATTATCAGTTATATCGTTTAATTGTGGTGATGTATTATACAATGAAGTTAGCGGGAAAAGTCCCTCAACCATTTTAAAGGAAAGCGGACGATCTGTCATCCGTCGTCACCGCAAGCAGAAATCTTTGAGATAGCATGACATATCAATGCCAATTCTACAAAAATCTTCTGTTGTCGCGAGGAGCTTCATTTTGTAATCCTTTTATTCCGAAAAAACCGTAAAGAATCGTTCAATTTAGCGTTAGTTGTGTGCCTAAGAGTTTTTCAATAGTATTTACAAAGGAAAGCAGACAATTGAATATAAATTAACAAATATTTATCTTCCTTACAGCAGATATTTGAAATACTTTTAAGAAAAACGCGAGCGTCTTGGGTAACTATTGAATGAAAGACTTCTTTGAAAGGTTTGGTTCGTTTAATCTTACGAATTAGATAAATATAATTTAGCAGGTATATTTACAGAGATTCACTTAAACAATATGACCCGTTATAAACGAAAAAGTAAGTCTAAACTTAATTTGACTCTATACTACACAAATGGATACATACATATCGTCACGCCTTTTTCCCGTAGGGGTGGGCAGAGACCATAGATATCCATCCGCTACGATTCCGCCACACCTTCCTTGCTTACTTCACACTCATCCATCTTTTTATCCATACTTCCTCGTACATTCATCGTAGCGAAACGGCTCTTCTTTAGTCGCTCGTGGGAATCAGGACGTGACGGGTGGCGAACCACGTCGCCGTCATTTTTTAACAAATACAAAAAGCCGTAAGAGAGGTCAGCCCCAGCAGAGCCCGAAGCTCGCCCCTAGTCATGCATCCTTTGGCGTGGATTGGCGGAGAGGAAGGGCAAAGGATAGAGAAGAAAGGAAAGGGCAGGGGAAAGGAAAGGATTTAGACAGGATGATAGGGACATGATACTACCGCAACGGAAGACAAGGAGTGATACGGTAGTAGCTCGGGAGACCTGGGTCGCGTACCCGTGTACCAATACCATGACTACCGGACAGGTGGCTAGGCAAAGATACTCCCTGACTGTACACTGTAAATTTAGAAATAAATATAGAATAATATGTCATGATACTTCCTAGCCGTCTTGGTTACGATGACACTTGAGAAGTTTAAAAACTACGTACAAATACGGAACATAAGAAAAATAGACTATAGTGGATAAATACAGAATGTACTCTCTTTCAAAATATATAATTATATATATTATTTGATAAGCTCAAAAAATTGACACAAATAAGTTGCATATAATGAATCGAAAACTAGTAGTCGTCTATTAAATAAAAATTTATATAGTGTGTTCGGTTCTAGAATTAGGTTTTCCAATTTTTAGAATTAATTATCTGTAGCTACATGTGTTCAAATAGGTTAAAAAATATTTTGTATATTAATGACAATCAAGCAAGGACAGTTATGCCAATTTCACATACTTCACACATTATTCACATATTCCTTCATCAAAAATACAATATCTTTTTAGATTTGAATGCTATAAAATGTACTTGTGTGTATGTATTTACATCAAATGTAATATTGACTCAAACTTTATTCAAATTTCTACGATGAGTAAACTGAAACGATACAATTTTTAGTTTATTAAATCAATATAAGTGTTTCTTTTATTTTTTTAATAGCAATTAGTTATAATATAACTATTATGCCAGTGTCAAGTAAAAAGTAATAATATCAAATCTCTTTAAGTATAACTAGTCAGCTTATCACGTTACGTCTCGATAAAATGGTGACTATTCTACCAAAACCTTCTATGGACTTTTTCAGTCAACTTAAGAAGTCACGATACAAGCATTTATTTCATATTACTTATACGCCTTAATCGAACTATATTGTATAATACGTCATCAGAATTAAACAATATAACTGATAGTAATATAAAATTATGAAAATGAACTAAAAATAGAATATAACTAATCTAAGTTGGCGGAAAAAGTCCATTATAAGTTAATAAACATCAGAATAACAATAGAAAAACCTATGTAAATAACTAGAAATATAATAATTATTGTATTGTAATATGATGCTAAAAGTCAAGATTAGTCAAAATATTTTTCAACACTATTTATCATATTTGTTAACTTTTTAATTGTTTGTTTTGACAGGTCGGCAAAGGAAACTAAGAATATGGATATATACACTTATAAATTTCTCTCTTTGACCGTATCAGAGAAGTGAATTTTGCAGTTCACCACACCCATGTTGGGTGTTAGGAAGTCGTTTATGGTGTTGACTCCAGGGCGTGCGGGCCGGTCGAATGGGTAGCCCATGGCGCGGCGGTCGGGGTAGCGGCGGTCGCGGATGCCGCAGTACGAAGCCGCGTCGTTGCAAGTCCCCACCAGGTCTTGTTCGATCTGTAGGAGTATATTAAATTGAAAATGGTAAACGCTTGGATATAGCCCTGTCCCGACAATAGAGCAGAATATGGTTAGTGATAAAGTCAGTTATGGTTTATTTATTCAGCCACCTGTCCCGTCGTCCCCAAACAAAAATCCGGGACGCCAAATAGTCCCGTTTTTCGAAACCGCGCGAAAATATTAAATTAGCATATCAGACACGAGCGATATAACTGAAAAAAATATGTTGCATACAATATAAAAATATTTACACAGAAATTTTGCTTTAATAAAGCTGGCAAATTTTTCATAATTTGTTATAGTAAAAATAATTGTAATTAATGTGAACAATGATTGTATTTTCATTGTTAACTTGTTAATTGGCGTATATAGTCCCACTAGCTTCTGCCCGTGCATAATTCAATTTATTGCGCGAAAACTACCGTGCTTCCTGTAAAAGGTATTGATTCGGGATAAAAAGCACATATGTTTGTTCTAGGATTTTCAATTATCTCCATGCCAAATTTCATTAAAACTCAGTGAAAAAAAGTTTTTGAGTTAAAAAAATGTATATGTATATGTATATACGTATATTATTTGTATACATCTTTTTATTTAGAACTGCCTCGAAAATAATAAAAGTTATTATAAATTACTTTTAATAATATTTTATTTTTATTTTACTCGTCGCCCCAACAACTCACCTTATCATCAAGCCAATTGGACACCATCACAAACAGGACCATGGGGTAACCGGTGGTGGTGCCTTTGGGTATGAGCATGTGGTGCGGCCAGCCGCAGCCGCAGAAGTCGAACTGGGCCGCCTCGGCGGACCCCGGCTCGCCGGGCCTCTCCGACTGTTTCCGGAATGTCCTCTCGTACGGTATGGTCACAGAGGAGTCCACGCTTCGACGTCTAATCACGGTTTTACCTACCCGCACTGTCAAAAGAAACATTTTATTTAAAACCCGCTGTACTACTTTTCCCGTCGAGTTACATAAGTGATTCACGTCATTTTGCTCTTTTAACTATAATAGCATTAAAATAGATATATTTTATTTTATTTATTTATTTATGGACCATCAACAGGAGTTACATTCATTATACATTATTCTAATAAATATTCAATAGTGGTAGAGGCACGCTGCACATGAAAACTTTGTCAAGAATGGCATATTATTTGTCTGTAGCATGAATGGGCCGGCTCGCCCGGGGAAGTACCACACTCCCGCAGAAAACCGGCGTCTTAGTGGTAGTTTAGCTACCGCGCTTCGTACGGTAAGCGGCTGAGTTCTGGAGGCCCAACCCCCCCTCCCATCGCCCTCCCCTCCTCCCTGTGTACTTCCCCGGGTGAGCCGGCCCATTTATGCTACAGCCAAATATTATATCATTCTTGGCAAAGTATTCGTCTGCATGCACTACCAAAGCGTGTAGAGCCACACTTCCACTATCAAAGTATGGCTCTATAGCCACTATCAAAGTATGGCTTTATAGCCACTATCAAAGTATGGCTCTATAGCCACTATCAAAGTATGGCTCTATAGCCACTATCAAGGTATGGCTCTATACCACTAGAAAAGCGTGGCTCTACCACTACCAAAGGGTGGCTTTACCACTACCAAAGCGTGGCTCTATCACTACCAAAGGTTAATGTCTATTACTTCACAACTAGGAAGATCACGTCGTCACAGGAGAAAAAATATACATATATGAACTGGAAAAAAGTGTGTATCTCTATGTTTTTACTGACAGGGTTGAGTGAATTTGTCCAGTTCTATTATGAGTTTCCTCTGATTGTTGAAAGGCAAACGGTTTCCATGTTCATCAACAACTGGAGCCATGAATATTCGCACGGTGCCCATCAGATTGGCACCACTGGAGTTGGTCACCTCGATGCTGGAAAGGAAGATAGTCATCGAGAAATTAAAGCAGTTCAGTTGCACTCCAATAAAATCTGTTGACAATAAGGAGATATGATCTAGCACAAAGAATCTAAGAACACCTTTCTACAAGAAGGGTATTGGGGTGTTTGAAGATTAGGTGTAGGATGCTTTCTGATGCCTACCAAAATGTACAGTATATCTACCATCGCGGAGCATATCGTCACTGCGATGTAGGAATCCATCGCAACACAGCAACATCTAGCGGTCTTAAATCAAGACGTTTGGAAAATAACGACTACACGGCGCTGTAATAAACAAACATTTATACAAGACTAAAACAAATAATGATTAGTACAATATTTCTTTTTTTATGGAATAGGAAGGAAAACGAACAGGTGTGTCACCCGATGGAAAGCAAACAACGCCGCCTATAGACAATCTGTACCACAGTCATTGCAGAACCGTTTCGGCTTTTAAGAAATGTGTAGGCCTTTTTTGATGACGTATCGCTTTGGCCATACCGCTGGAGATAGGTGGTTGTACGCGATAGTAGTGAGTGCAAAGAGGTCTCGGGGAGAAGAAATATATTTTAGATATGGTCCCAGTTACACACTTTTTTGAGTTTGTGTCCTTGGTTTTCATCCAATTACTTCTTAGTTTTGTAGCCGCTAACTACAGAATGTACACTTCAAGAACAAATTCGCGGAACAAGCTTTGTTACTACGCACTTGCGGAATGCGCTTTGTTACGCCGCATTCGTGGAATGCGCTTTGTTTCTCCGCATTCGTGGAACGCGCTTTGTTGCTGCACACGTGCAGGCACAACCGCGTCTCCCGCACCCCGCGTTTGTCTCCCGCCATTCATCAGTTGTATATATAATAGGTCCACTTGGTATAAAAAAAGAGTATTAAACCAGACTCCTGTTGCATCACTTCACAGTTAAGATACTACCTCTTATAGTTTTATTGTAGTGGTGATAAACTAACCTTGACTTGGCTGTGGTTCTTTTTTATCATTATATTTATTTATTTGTTTGTTAAATATTATATCTGTGGTACCATATTAAAAAAATTGTTCACAATCGCATCTAGCCTTGTTGTTGGTATCTTTATTTAACTAATAAAAAATTAGATAGATAGATATATTCTTTATTGTACACCAGAAAAAAAATGTTATACAATTATTGATTGTAATATTTATATATAAATGGCGGTCTTATCGCTTATAGCGATTTCTTCGAGACAGCCGTAGGATGGACACAATGTTAAAAAGATAATTTGATGTAGGTTGGTGATACATTATCGTTATAATGATATTAAAAATATATTATAATGATATTAAAAAATATTAATAAACAACGATACTAGATATAAGCTAATATATAACTACATACATACACACACACATAATTATCAATTAAATATTATGTCATTTCTTTAGAATTTCCTTTACTTTGTATTTTTTGTGTTACGCACACTCTAACAGGTGTCAGCAGAATGATCAGCGCTGTAGTTAACCAACTACAGCATTAAAGCTGAACCAAGGCATATTCTTTGGCACATTAATGTTAATTTTAAGTTATTCCGAAAATTTGTTCCGTACTTTTCTCTAATTTTTAATTTTTAGCTTAATTTTTATGTTGATCGTCGCTTTTGATGTTGTTTGTATTGTACATTGAATAAATAAATTATCTATCTAGTTTTGTTTTGATGTTGTTTGTACTGTACATTGAATAAATAAATTATCTATCTAGTTTTGTTTTGATGTTGTTTGTATTGTACATTGAATAAATAAATTATCTATCTAGTTTTGTTTTGATGTTGTTTGTATTGTACATTGAATAAATAAATTATCTATCTAGTTTTGTTTTGATGTTGATTGTATTGTACATTGAATAAATAAATTATCTATCTAGTTTTGTTTTGATGTTGTTTGTATTGTACATAAATAAATAAATTATCTATCTAGTTAAAAGTGGGTATAATTCAGAACTCACAAGTAGTCGAACTCGTCGTGCTGTAGGTGCGTGAAACGTGCCAGAACGCTGCCCCCGGGCACGAAGTCCAGCCCTCGGCTCAGTTCCACGTTGCTGCTCTGCTCCCAGTGCGTACCGAGTGAGTTTCTCCCCACTCTCGACTCCACTCTTACCGACGACACTTTAACGTTCGGGAAATTGAGCTGGAGGGGTAACCAATGCATATGCATAAATAATATTGAAATGCACTTTTGTCTCTAGTCGCTTTTGGGTTCTAAGTTCTCCTGTTGGAGCATTTTTTTATGTGATAGGAAGGCAAACGAGCAGGCGTATCACCTGCGTGTCAACTTATGGAAAGCAATGCTGCAGATAACCGGCGTCTGAGTGGTAGCTTAGCTACCGCGCTTCTTCCGGTGAGCGGTTGAGTTCCGGAGGCCCAACCAACTTACCCCCTCACCCTCCCATAATGACACGTAAAGATCGGCAACGCTTCTGTACTACCTATGGCACTGTGGATGTCTATGGGCGGCGTTGATTGCTTACCATCAGGTGACAAGCCTGCCCGTTTGCCTACCTATGCCATAAAAAAATCAACACCCCCTGAAGCGTTGGTATTTTGAAGCTGCCAATGTCGTTTCGACTCAGAAATACTGACGAAGATCGTCGCTTCCACAGGGTGGTGGTGCGTAAAAGAAAGAAGATTTAGAAAAAGCGCACAACACTGAATTAACATTCATCCAGATAGTGGGGATAAAACTTTCAAGTGACTGTCTCTCGTGATGTATGAACATTGCGAGAGACGAGTGGTCAGTAGATACTTATCGAAACGCGTACTGACTTTTTGGTTGGCATACGGAGGCAGCTTGTCCTTGTACATCTGGAAGAGGTCATCAATGTGCGTGTGCCAGCGGTAGAACACCGGGTCCCTCATGGCTGTTGCTGTGCTGCCCATCACACCGAATAGCTCCTGGAGACATAATCACCAATATAGTGATAATTATACTCTCTGGCGATTTAATGGGCTCTGTAGTAAAGTTGATTAATAGAGGCGTTACTGTTTAGACCTCATTCATATATAGCAGATATATAGTTATTGATATGTCTGACAGATGGCGCTGTACCATTATGTGCATGTCTGCTTGGATATAGTTAGTGATATGTTTGACAGATGGCGCTCTGTCATTGCATACATATCTTCACGGTAAAAATGTGTTAAGCATTTTTGTTAAGTTCTTGCAACCTCATTATTTATGTTTCATTGTTAAACAAATTAATGTGGGATTCATACAGTTACTTTGCTGAAATCCATTATTAAATATATGAACAGTAAGAATATTTATGGAATAGGCATTTATATGTATATGTATTAGGTGTACAAATAAGTTTCCGCAGTTTTTTATAAAAAATTAGGAATTTATTGTAAAGGAAAAGTACATTACGTTTTATTCAAAGTATTTTCCATCATTTGCCACTACTTTTCCCCATCTTTCTGGCAACATTCGGATACCCCGTCGAAAAAACTCTTCATCTTTTGACGCTATCCACAAATCTACCCAATTTTTGGTGTCTTCATATGATGTGAAGCGCTGCTCAGACAGACCATGTGCCATCGACCGGAACAGGTGATAATCAGAAGGGGCTAAGTCTGGTGAATACGGCGGGTGGGGTAAAACTTCCCAGTTGAGTTTTATCCAAGTATGTTTTTACCGGCGCCGCAACATGTGGACGAGCATTATCGTGTAAAAGAATAATTTTGTCGTGTCTGGAGTAGTAATGGGCGCGTTTTTCCTTAAGTGCCCGACTCAATCTCATCAATTGTGTTCGGTAGAGAGCTCCAGTAATGGTTTCGCTTGGTTTCAGCAATTCATAATACACGACACCAAGCTGATCCCACCAAATACACAGCATGAGTTTTTTTCCATGAATATTCGGCTTAGCTGTCGATGTTGATGGTTCGCCGGGCTTAACCCATGACTTTCTCTTCTTTGGATTATCGTAGTGAACCCATTTTTCGTCACCAGTGACTATACGATGCAAAAAACTCTTTTTTTATTCCTGGCAAGCAGCATTTCACTCATGCATAATCGGCGTTCAACGTCTCTCGGCTTTAGTTCATATGGAACCCAATTTCCTTGTTTTTGAATCATTCCTAACGATTTTAAACGATGTGAAATTGCTTGTTGAGTCACTTGTAGAGTAAGTGCAAGTTCTTTTTGCGTTTGGGACGAATCTTCCTCCAATAGTACTTCTAATTCCATGTCTTCGTACACTTTCGGCCTTCCACTGCGTTCTTTGTCTTTAACGTCAAACTCACTGTTCTTAAACTTTTGAAACCATTCCTGACAACTTCTCTCACTTAAAGCAGCTTCACCATATGCTTCTAGAAGCAATCGATGCGCCTCAGCTGCAGATTTTTTCACATTAAAGAAGTAAATCAAAAGCTCCCGCAAATGATGCTTGTTCGGAATAAAACTTGACATTTTTGCACGAAAAAAATTACGTGATGCTGATACGGAATCACTAGTACTTTAAGGTTATGGTGTTGCCAGATGACTAAACGTGGGATATTACGTTTTACATCTGACAATTTCTCCATAACCTTCTGGTGGGGCCATCTTTTGACAAACCGCGGAAACTTATTTGTACACCTAATATCAATATCAATATCAGCCCGCGACAGTCCACTGCTGGACATAGGCCTCACCCAAGGCGCGCCACTCTATATATATATATATATATATATATATATATATATATATATATATATATATATATATATCGTCCACCTCCTAACCACTTTGGTTTTTACAAAAAACCAGCGCTAGGTGTGCAACTTTTTGCAACTGCGAACATTTGTGCAACTTTTTAGATTTTAAATATTTTATTTGTTTCTTCTCTTTTTTTATGTACAACAATTAATTTTAACAGTATGTTTTTGTTAAAAAGTGTCGTGAATAAAATTTCTATTTATTTTTCGAAAATAGAAAACACACAACATGACACATGACTCGAAAATAGACACAACATGACGGAACTTTAAACAGATAATATTACTAACAAGATGTCTGTGGTCCGGATCGTGAGCGTAGGAGAGGAACACGTGGCCCATGTTGTGCAGGTCGCCGTAGTACGCTTGGTTCTTGCTGATGATGGAGGACTCGATCAGATTGCCGAGGATATCAATGCCCGTCTCTTCAGTGAGCGGTACCCGGCGACCGTTTGGCTGTAGGGTTAAAATGCAACACTCTAATTATTTAAAAAAAAAAAAATCATTGAAGTATTATATTAGATTGTTTGTGAGTGCGGATTGGAAAATGTTGATCATTTTTTCTTTAATTGTCCTAAACTTTCTTATTCTTTATATGTATCATCCCTTTAAGTATTTCTCGTTCAGCTAATCTTAAATTCTTAATGGGTTTGGTTTTTCACTCTTCTGTTAAGTTGTTATCTGATTTTATTGTTGCTAATAAAATTCGTTTGTAGTCTAATTTTTGTTATATTTGTTATATCATCTGTTTTGCTTATACATACGCATTAAGTAATTATTATAATTGTTCATGTCATTTTCATTTTAATTTTAATGGCAATAAGATCAATTTTCTTCTTCCCATTTAAGTGTATTTTAACTTTTTGTTGTTTCCGTTTTTTTATCTCTCTAGTACTCTCGTGAAAGTTATCACGGTGCGAGTTTTTCTTTTCATTTATGGCAATTAGTTACAACTATTATGCCAGTGTCAAGTAAAATATAATAATATCCAATCTCTTGAAATGTTCCAAGTCAGCTTATCACGTTACGTCATGATAAAATAGTGGCCATTTTACCAAAACCTATGGACTTTTTCAGTCAACTTAAAAAGTTACGATACAAGTATTTATATCATATCACTTCACTTATACAACTTAATCGAACTATATTGCATAATACGCCACCACAATTAAACAATATAACTGATAATAATATAAGATTATAAAAATGAAATAAAAACACAACGTCACTTATGTAAGTTGGCGGGAAAAGTCCCGGTGCGAGTTTTTTTTCTTTTTATATATTTTATTTTATTTTTTAAGTTTTTATTTGATTGTGTGACATCCATGATTGATTTGACACTGGCAGAATTCACTGATAGTTGCCATTAACTAAGAATGGAATTTTATTAGGTTGAATTGGACTTTTACCGCCAACTTACATCAGTGAGGTTGTGTTTTTATTTCATTTTCATAATCTTATATTATAATAATTTATATTATTTAATTATAGTGGTGTATTATACAATATAGTTCAATTTAAGCGTATAAGTGAAGTGATATGAAATAAATGCGTGAACCGTGACTTTTTAAGTTGACTGAAAAAGTCCATAGAAGGTTTTGGTAAAATAGCCACCATTTTATCAAGACGTAACGTGATAAGCTGATTATTTACATTTCTAAGATTTGATATAATTGTATTTTACTCGACACTGGCAGAATAGTTATAACTAATTGCCATCAAAGAAAAAAAAACTCTTGGCGATTGATGCGAAGTAATGCGAGCTAAGTGCTTAAGCATTAATATAGTATACAAGGTTTGTGTGTGCATGAATTCAGATTGATTTTTGATTCAATTGTTATTCCAATAAGCTTCTTTTTAATTAATATTCCGTGCCGGTTATTTAATTCGCGCAAGCCGTGAACATAGCTTAAACATTGTTATAAAAATCGATTATTTCTTGGGCCTACTTTGAGTACTTATCGAATTAAATGTAAACAAGATATGTGAAAATCACATAACACACGTTTAGTATTATGTTTTTTATTCAAACCTAATTAACTGACCAAAAGAAGAGTCATGTCCGTGATGGTTTCAATCAGACGCTCTCTCCACACCTCCAACTGGGCGACTTCGATCCTGATTCTTTCCACGGGTCTGTCTAAGTCTTGCAGGGTGGTGTCAGCAAATCTGTACGGTAAAATATAATTTGTGTTGTCGATTTTTTTAACTTTAATTGTTTAAAATGTGTACGAATATTAATAGAGTCAGCCATTACTTTACGGAAATCCATTACGATGTGGACAGTGAGAATTTTCACTTGGCTAAGATCCGCGACAAGCAAACAAAAGCAGAAAAATAATAATGTAATTTTTTTACTCGAGGAAGTGGATTTACAGAAAACTTAATTTAAATCAGCAACTCTCCACTTCTCGACCACTGTCTTCCAAACACACACCACCACTCTTCCACAATGTACAAAACACGTGTTTCGCCTCAACACGAGGCATTATCAGGTATAGACCTCTACGGAAGACAATCGTTAAGCCCTTTAGTATTAATAATTATTACTAAAGGCTTAACGGTAATAATCATAATTAAGCCCTTAGTAATAAAAGCAATACCTTCAGTAAAAGACACATTATTTATTTTTGTTGTGTTTTGTTTATTTGTATTTTATAATATTTTAATTTTAGCTATTGTGAAAAAATAAATCATGACACATGTATAAAACTTCTTTTATTTATAGTTCTATATCCTATCCTTTGTGTGCTTGTTGCGGATCTTAGTCAAGTGAAAATTCTGACTTTCCACCTAAAATCTGCAAGTTTTAATATTAACCCACTTTGGACAAGCATGTGTGGTTATTTTACTAGTGGTAGAGCCACGCTGCAGACGAATACTTTGTCAATAATGGTATAATATTTGTATGTAGCATGAATTGGCCGGGGAAGTACCATACTCCCGCAGAAAACGGAGACTGAGTTCAGACTCAGTTTTTTTTTACTCAGTAGCAGCTCAGCTACCGCGGCTGAGTTCTGGAGGTCCAACACCCTCCACCCTCCCCCTCCCATAATGACACTTTCCTTAAAGGTTGGCAACGCTTTCGCACTGTCTATGGCATTGTGAATATCTATGAGCGGCGTTGATTGATTTTTATCAGTTTACAAGCCTGATGAAAATAAGGGGGCCCTGAAGCTAGTAAGACAGATGTATACAGACTGAAAGAAGATATTTAATTAGAAACTAGTAATCACCTAGGTGGCCACGCTCTGCTAGCTACTTTTGAGTTCAGTTTTGGGAAATAACCCTCGGGTATGGGCTCCCGCAGGTCAGCCAGGGGGGTAGCCCGAGACAAGTTATTGCAAAATCGTTCACAGTTGTATCTGAAACAATAAAAATATTCAAGTAAACTATTCAACAGGGTTTAGGAAATTTCGTCAAGTCGTCGCCCATACCACAAAGTCTGAAGACAAAAGTCTTCAACCAGTGCGTCCTGCCCGTACTCTCTTACGGTGCCGAAACGTGGACACTGACGGTCCGTCTCCTCGACAAGCTTGAAGTCGCTCAGAGGGCTATGGAGAGGGCTATGTTCGAAGTTTCTCTGGTGGATAGAATTCGCCGGAGAACCAGAGTCTCCGACATAGCTCTTCAAGTTAGCAAGCAGGCTGAAGTGGCAATGGACTAGACACGTTTGTCGGTGAACCGACAATCGTTGGAGTGGAGATCGCGACTCGGCAAATGTAGTGTGGGACGCCCCCCTGCTAGACGGAGCTACGATCTGCGCAAGGCTGCTGGCAGAGACTGGATGCGTGTAGCCGAAGCTCGGGCTAGGTGGCGCGCCTTAAGTGAGGCCTATGTTCAGCAGTGAACTACCGCAGGCTGATATTGATTGATTGATATAGCTTCAACAGGGCCGGTCTTAATCGTGCGGGCTCCTCGATTTCTTCCCTAACAAAATAATAAACTGTTTTGGCGATATCCTCAGTCTACCCGGTCGCCGGATCGCACCCTATGGACTATTTTCTGTGCTCCGCCCCACAAGGAATCTATGAAATAAGCAATGACCATCTCTCTCGCTTGTACCGAATGTGTGTCTGTTTCATTTCTGCGAGTTTGAAGAGACAAAAATACAGGTGGACACCGGTGACAGAATTAGATTTTCAAACATTCATATCTCAGCATTTTTTACCGCTTTTATCATGGGGAATCCTCCGAGGAATTGCTTAGAATAATTCCAGTCGCCGAATTCCACAACCGACCAACTCGCCGTAAAGGAATGTTTCATCCCCACCATCTGGATGAGTGGCGATCCAGTACGATGCGCTTCTCTCGCAACTTCTTTCTATGCACCACCATTTTGTGAGATCGGCTACCTTCGGCGGTCTTTCCCAACCGATACGACATTGGCACCTTCAAAAAACAAGCCTGCACATACCAAAAAGGCCGGCAACGCTTTCGTGACTCCTAAGGTGTCGCGATTGTCTATGAGCGGCGTTGATTGTTTTCCATCAGGTGACACGCCTGCTCGTTTGCCTTCCTATCCCATAAAAAAAACCTATCATCACGCTTGTTTGCCATAGGGGTTGGTAGAGACCATATATCTTCATCTGTTACGATCTCGGCACACTCTCTTTGTTTCATCCACTTTCTTCATACAAGCTCGCTGGTTAAAGGTGATTAATTTGGTCAAGGTTTATTTTTGCAATAAAATTGTTAATTTGTGTGTACAATGAATCTATCGAGGTGCCGATACATGCTATGCTATGAAGGAATGTCTAGGAAAAAAAACCAGATGAAGTTCTCTCGCTTTCTTCTTCGACTTCGACCACGCATCCAGTTTCTGCCAACCGTACTGCGCAGATCGTCGCACCATCTAGCCCATAGGTTCCCAACGGGGGCGGTCCAAGTCCAAAGTCAAATGGCGTTATGAAATACCTCTCTTTTCATGAAAAATAATTTTTTCTAGCCGTCTAAAATGTTTATCTTATTATTATGGCGTGTATTAACATTTTTTCTTGTAAAGGGGGCCCATAAAAGGGGGGTCGTCCATAAAAGATTGGGAACCTATGATCTAGCTGGACTTCATCCCATTCAACGTTAGCCTAGATGCGGTTTCATCTTATGCACACGTCTACTCCAAAATAGCATACCTGGCGATTATTTGCTGATGCATGTAGTAGAACAGCTCCCCGCGTCGGTCTTTGTCGACGACATCCCGGTCTGCTGCCTCATTGGGGTACACCAGGTGCCAGTGCCAATGGTGCAGGTTGATGCCGATGTCCTCGCGGAAGTAAGCCACGCGCTGTTCCGGTTCGTTTTCCGAACCCGTGTAGTTTTGTGGGATTATTATTGGCATCTAGAATACAAAGAAATATCGATTATTTATATTCCTCGTGTGGTTAAAATTCATTTTATAATAAAGCAGGCATAGAATAGAAAAAACTTTATTCATGGCATCTTTTTTACAATAACCAAAATTAAAAAAATAATGTTTTTTATAGGACAGGAGGGCAAACGAGCAAGCGTGTCGCCTGATGGAAAGCGATCAACGCCGCCCATAGACAACGCTTCCGGCCTTTTAGGTGTGTATAGGCTTGTTTTTTGAAGGTTCCAATGTCGTATAGGTTCGAAAAGACTGCCGAGCGTAGCTGGTTCCATAGACTGGTGGTGCGTGGAAAGAAGTTACGAGAGAAACGCACCGTAGTAGATCGCCACCCATCCAGATGGTGGGGATGAAGTTTTCCTTTACGGCGAGTTGTGCGGTTGTGGAATTCGGCGGCGGGAATTATTCCAACCAATTCCTCGGAGCACTAATATTATTATAATATACAAATAAACAAAACCGAAAAATAAAATAACTTTAATCTAACGAGCGTCATAAAATGGTTCTTGCTCAGCATATGCCGGGCGCTCTATTGGAGCACGTAGCGCTGGTTTTCAGCAAGAACCAACGTGGTCTGATCGCGGACCACAGTGACAAGATCGATACGGACAGACACACATACAAATATATTGATATATACTACTTACTACTCATACACACATACAATACAATAAAATTATAAAACAACTAAATCATGTAATAAATTCACCGCAACCAAAAGAACAAGTTCCTGTTTGCAAATTAGATTTTTGGGATTAGACTTATGGTATTGGTACACAGGTACCATACCATAATTACCGGACATGCGGCTAGGGAAAGATACTCCCCGACCAAAATTACGATCAAGGGGATTAAATCAAATACAAATTAATTGTTCGTTCTCACCCTGGGGCCAGTTTTCACTACGGATGTCACTTCTTGCGCGCGAGTTATCACCTTGGGATCCATAAATTTATCAGGGAACATCTCCACTATTGTCGGAAAGTCGAGGCCTTTTGTGTCAGGTCTGAAACGAATTAGAGCAATAAAATGAAAACAGTAATAGAATACTATGCAGGAAGACCCTTCTTATGTGTTAACAAAATGTATATATAAATGTAGATTTATTTTGTTAGTCTCTCTAAAACTCAAAAACGGTAGAGGTAGAGCCACGCTGCAGACTATTTCTTTGCCAAGAATGGTACACTTTTGTCTGTGGCATGAATGGGCCGACTCACCCGGGGAAGTACCATAGTCACGCAGAAAACCGGCGTCTGAGTGGTAGCTTAGCTACCGCGCTTCTTCCGGTGAGAGTTGAGTTCCGGAGGCCCAACTCTCCTCCCTCTCCCATACTGACACTTTTCTTAAAGGCCGGCAACCCTTCCGCACTGCCTATGGCGCTGCGGATGTGTATGGGCGGCGTTGATTGCTTTACCATCAGGTCATACTACACCAAATTACACGTTATACATCATTTGCGAGTGACGTAGACTCACCTGTGTAACATAGCGACTGATAGACAGTAGTTGAATAAATATGGATTCACTCGGAGCTGGGCGTAGCAGCAAATTGACTTCAGGTCTTCCCAGTCGCGCATGCCTGTGTGAGATTTACACAAATGTATATATAACAAAATAGCTCTCCATTTTTATATATTATTAACAATAATATATAAAAATGGAGAACTATTTCATTAGTCTCGCTAAAAGTCATAAACTACTCGATCGATTTGAATATTTTTTTTTATTTTATTCGCTCTAATACAGGGAAGGTTTATGAATAAAAAATATTTCTTTTTTTTTAAATGATTTTTTTGTGCTTGTGTGAGAATTGTATTAAGTCAGAACATTTGTCTGAGGGTACCTTCTATAGGCTTCTCCCTCTTCCAAGCAAGGGTTGCCACACCCCAAATAAGGCATCGGAGGTACGTCACTACCGCAAACACGACGATACATGTGCAAACCCTAGCCCCATAAGAGAAACTGCTTTTCCCCTTCCATGGACTATCCGCTGGTTCTTGGTAAAAACCCCGCCCTATTACGTCTGGTCCAAACGGGGATATGAACACCAAGCTGCCCTTAGGAGACTGAACACATTATTACTAATAATAATTCAAGGTCATATAACTGACGTGTATACAAAACTGTCCTTTTTTTCTCTATTTTGAGAAATTTATTTCATTTTAAATTAATTTTTTTCAAAAATGAGAGTTTTATTTTATGAAAAGTCTTCATTAAAGTGAATTTATATAGGTGATTGATTATGACCAATTTTAACGGGGAAACATTATCAAAATTTGTATTACCTAAGATATGAAACGTTAAGAGGAAGTCCGGGATTAAGTACAAAAGGTGTAAGTTAAATTGTGTAAATTAAGTAAAAAAAGTTTGGAAGTCAGGAAGTTGTTTCTCTATAATATATGATTTGACTAGCAATTGTTTCGAAACATATAATAAAACAAAACATATTGTTTCAAAATATAGTATATGTGTCTATAGTAGTAACTTTGTGAAATCGAACGCGTCTTGCCTTCAAAAAAATAGAAAAAGTTTGGCGAGTGTATTATTAGACTAAGTAATATTTGTATTTTTTGAATAATAATACAAATAAAGAATTATTATTATTATTATTATTATTAATAATAAATAAAAGGAAATAAAAATTTATTAGTTTTTCTGTTACATGCTAACCCATGAATATGTCAATCAGGTTTCCAGCAATCTCCCTGTGTCGCGGTACGAACAGAGAGAACTCAGAATGATACGGCAACTCCAAGGCTCTTTCCATATTGGGTAGCGCGATGTTCCTCACTGGAATGGTCCGGCCGGCACCCTTCCCGAATCTGTTCGTTAAGGTGCTCCTCACCGCACTGTATTTTTCAGGCTAGAATAAAGAGGATCTATTAATGGAGTCAGGCGTTACTTTGCGGAAATCCATCACTATATGGACAGTCAAAAGTTTTACTTAGCTAAGATCCGCGACAAGCAAAACAATAACAGAAAATTAATAATGTGTGTTTTTCCGTTGGGTTAAGTGGATTTATTTGGAACTTAAACCAAAAAACTTACCGAAAATCGGCCATCAATTCTCCACCCACCAACCACTATACACAACACCAAACACACATTATCACTTTTCCATCTTGTAAACGACACGTGTTTCGCCAGGAGCGTTTACAAGATTCGTAAGTTTTTTGGTTTAAGTTCCAAATAAATCCACTTAACCCAACGGAAAAACACACGTTATTAATTTTCTGTTATTGTTTTGCTTGTCGCGGATCTTAGCTAAGTAAAACTTTTGACTGTCCATATAAAGAGGATCTTCTTAAGAATTTAATTCAGAGATAGATGAAGAATGAATAGCAGGTACACCAGCATAAAACTGTAGCATTCACGGGTAGTTTTTGATACCAGACAAAAAGATGCTTGAACAATATACCTCTTCCACTAAAGTGTCTTAATAGTGGCTTCACGTTAAGATTATTATTATTATTATATATTCACGCATATTCAATTAGGTATATTAAATTCGTCTAATTCACTAAAGACGAATTCACTAAAGACGAATTTAATATACCTAATTTGTCGAAAATGACGGTGACGTGGTTCGCCACCCGTCACGTCCTGATTCTCACGAGGGCGAAAAGCGACCAATGACGAGCCGTTTCGCTGTGAGAGGAAGGATGGATGAAAAGATGTATGAGTTTGGAGGAAGCGGGATGGTGTGCTGAGATTGTAACGGACGGGGATCTGTGGTCTCTGCCAACCCCTACGGGAGATAGGCGGGACAATATGAATGAATTTTTTTTATGGGATAGCAAGGCAAACGAGCAGGCGTTTTACATGATGGAAAGCAATCAACGTCGCCCATAGACATCCGTTGCGCCATAGGCAGTGCAGAAGCGTTGCCGATCTTTAAGGAAAGTGTCATTATGGAAGTGGGAATGGGAGGGGGTAGAGGGAGGGGGAGGATGTTGGACCTCCGGAACTCGGCCGCTCACCGTACGAAGCGCGGTAGCTAAGCTACCACTCAGACGCCGGTTTTCTGCGGGAGTGTGATACTTCCCCGGGCGAGCCGGCCCATTCATGCTACAGACAAATATTATGCCATTCTTGACAAAGTATTCGTCTCCAGCGTGGCTCTACCACTACCAGAATGAGTTTATAATAAATTTCACACTCACATAGTAGTTTTCCGGAATGTCGAAAATAGTTTTGTCTTCCCCTTTTTGCATGAAGCAGGGTTCCGTGGGTCGATTGAAGAACTCGAGAAGAGTGCTTTTTCCGTTGGCCATCTTGAAAACCTTTGAATTTGAAAAGACAATACTTAGCTAAATGTTAATTTGAAGAGACTGTTATTTAAAAATAATTAACGCGAAGTGCCAGATAATGTAAAAGACGTTAGGTAAGCTTATAAACTTTTTAAGGTTATGTGAGGACTATTCCCGCCAACTGACATCAGTGACTTTATATTCTTATATTATTAATAGTTATATTATTTAATTGGGGTGGTGTATTATACAATATAGTTCGATTAATGCGTATATGTGAAGTCATATGAAATAAATGCGTGTATCGCAAATTTTTCAGTTGACTAAAAAGTCCATAGAAGGTTTTGGTAGAATAGCCGCCATTTTATCAAGACGTAACGCGACAAGCTGACTAGTTACCTTTCAAGAGATTTGATATTATTTTATTTTACTTGACACTGGCATAATAGTTATAACTAATTGCTGTCTAAGAGAAGAAAAGAAAAATTTATGCGAAAAAGAATTTCAAAGAATTTCCTGTTAGTCGTTGTGTGAAAAATAACATATGTTTTGACACAGTTGTATTATTCAAAACAAGTCGCGAATGGCAAACAAAACGACACGTACAAGGAAGTATGGAAGCTAAGGAAAAGGGATTCTTGCGGTTTCACTTGCTCTTTACCGAACTAAACACGCCCAATGCAAAACGTCGCTTATCCCAACAATTGATTCGTTGTATTAACGAAAATGTATGTACGTTTTGCTGTGATACATTCAGACGTCTGCTGTAAATAAATGAATAAATTAGTGTATAATACTTGTCGTGTTATATAGTAATTTATTATTATTAATGGAGTCAGGCGTTACTTTACGGAAATCCATCACTATATGGACAGTCAAAAGTTTTACTTAGCTAAGATCCGCGACAAGCAAAACAATAACAGAAAATTAATAATGTGTGTTTTCCTGCTGAATGAAGTGGATTTATTTGGAACTTAAACCAAAAACTTACCGAAAAACGGCCGTCAGCAACTCTCCACCCACGAACCACTATACACAACACAAAACACACACTACCACTTTTCCACCTTGTAAACGACACGTCTTTCGCCTCAACACGAGGCATCTTCAGGTATAGTAGACTCTACGGAAGACAACCGAAAAGTGGTTTTCGGTTGTCTTCCGTAGAGTGACACACATTATTAATTTTCTGTATTTGTTTTGCTTGTCGCGGATCTTAGCTAAGTAAAACTTTTGACTGTCCGTATAGTAATTTATTATATCAAAACCTTTTATTTACTATACCGTATCAATAATAATAGCACTGCACACCGCGGCCGGATGGAGTTATGTAGAACCTAATTAATCAGTGCGCTCTCAATTTTCTTATGGGTGTGATATTTAAACTAAAGGTTTAAAATAAAGTAACACAAGATGGGCTAACCAAATAAAACCCGGTGGGCCTCAGGTTGAGTATACAAAGCTATTGTACACCAAAAACAAAGTTAAATAGATAGATAGATAGATAGATATATTCTTTATTGTATACTAAAAACAAAATTAAATAGATAGATAGATATATTCTTTATTGTACACCAAAAACAAAGTTAAATAGATAGATAGATATTTTCTTTATTGTACACCAAAACAAAGTTAAATAGATAGATAAATATCTTTATTGTACACCAAAAACAAAGTTAAATAGATAGATAGATATATTCTTTATTGTACACCAAAAACAAAGTTAAATAGATATATAGATATATTCTTTATTGTACACCAAAAACAAAGTTAAATAGATAGATAGATATATTCTTTATTGTACACCAAAAACAATGTAAAATAGATAGATAAATATATTTTATATTGTACACCAAAAACAGTTATACAATTATTGATTGTAATATTTATATACAAATATTATACATACAATTAATAAAATGTTATACAAAAGTTATACAATTCGTTATTCAAGTTATACAATATATTATAATTTCCTCTTAATAATTACATTTCCTATATTTATTAAAAACATATAATTCACCTCACCTGTATCAGGTTTATGCCACAGTAAAAAGATATAAAATAAATTTAATTTAGGAAGTAGTGGTGGATTGTAAATTAACCCGGAATACTGGGTCTTGTGTGAGCTCTGAGTCATTGGACTCTATTTATACCACGCCAGTAAGCACCAATCGCTCTCTGATTCGTGCATTTGGAGGCAAGCACGAATCAGAGATCAATATTAAGGAGTTCCGTAATATTTTTCCATCAGTGCATTCTATATTTCACCTCCGATTAGCACGCTTGCTCGATTCGAATCGTCGATGACCAAGATCTCACCGAACGGCTTGATTCTCTAGCGCTGCGTAGGGATATCTCATCTCTCAGCATTTTTTATCCCTTTTACCATGTGTGAGTGCTTCCCGCTGCTGAATTCCACAACCGCACAACTCGCGAAAAAGTTGCATCCCCACCATCGGGATGAGTGGCGATCCATTACGGTGATCCTTTCCTCTCCTTTTCTTATATTCATGCCTATCCCCCAGGGAACAGGGGTTCGCAGAGATCACAGAGCTCCATCCGCTGCCATTCTCAACGAAACAGCTCTTCATTGGTCGCTTTTCGCCCTCTTGAGAATCATGACATGACGAGTGGCGAACCACGTCGCCGTCATTTTCAACTAATTAGGTATATTAAATTCGTCTTAGTGAATCCCACGAGCCGTAGGGGAGGATGGAGGTCAGCCCCAGTAGAACCCCGCATGCTGAGGTAAGGCACTATAGTACCCGGGGGAGCCAGATCCCGGGACGGTCGGCACGCTCGCGACTAAGCTCGCCCTTAGCCACGCATCCTTTGGCACGGCAGACCGTGGATTGGCGGAGAGGAAGGGAAAGGATAGAGAAGAAAGGAAAGGGCAGGAATGGAAATGCGGATTAAGGGGTTACCAGACTCGGAACATATAAATATAAATATAAATCCATACATATATTTATTCCGATGCGGGGAACGAACCCGCGACCATCGACTCCGCGGGCGGAGGGCCCCGCCAGTGAGCCAATCGGTCGTCGTTCTTTTTACAGCAACAAAACTATGTTCAAGGTGTTTTTATATAGAATGACGATCTCTAAATAGTTTCCAAATATTTGTCCAAAACATATCTAACATAGCGGAAATCGTGGTCAACTTATCGGAAGGGAAATCCAAATTTTATGTATGAGAAACTGTACGTTGTTATTGTTTATGTATAAGAGATTTTTACAACCAATTGGTTCAGTGTTGGAGTTGCCGTCTAAAGAGTCAATGTTCGCGGGTTCAGTCTCGTGTCGGGATAAATATGTGTATGTATGGGCTACAGATATTTATTCTGAGCCAGCAGTGGGACATATATGGGCTGTTAAAAACAAATAAGAGATAGAGAGAGAGAGAGAGAGACAGAGATTTTAAATTATTTTTTTTAATTGTTTTAATAAAAATTATTTTCCCCACCCGGCTGATTAATTTTCCCAATCCGGCCAGTCACCATGTTAAAAATAGACCATCATCCTCCATAAAAAAAATCCTGGCAATATTGACAATAAAACAAAAAAGAGTAATAGGTCTAAAAATATGCACATACCGTGTCAGAAAAGACTGGATGGATGGAAATTTATTTGAATATAATAAATCCATGGACGTAAGGAAGTTAGAAATGTCTAAAACGGAAAGAACCGAATGAAGTATCCTAGAAATACATACATATATACCATAACGCCCGTTTTCCGTAGGGGTAGGGGGTAGGCAGAGATCACTGATCTCCATCCACTACGATCCTGGCACACACGTTTTGCTTCATCCACACACATCACCCTCTTAATACAAGGTCGATGGAGAAATTTGTGTTAATCATTCATTAGTTTTCCATCATACGGTCTGAGGAGTGTGAAGGTGTCTTCAGAACAGTCGCGTCTGGCCTTACAATTTTATAGTCAACTCATTTTATTCGCAGTCGTCAAATTTTATAGGGCATTTTATCGCTGTAACCTCCCCGGAGAAATTTCAAGACGACTTGAATTAATTTACACAAAAAAAAGTTCTGTTTAGTAAATTTAGCGTCGACGTTCCAAATAGCGCACTGGATAACTGACCTACATTCATAACCTAGATGTCTATTATAATATTCAGATCAGTCCAGATATTTCATCTAGATTTTAGAAGCTTTAAATAAATAAATAGTGTTTTTGTAAATTGATAAATGTATCACTAATGTGATTACTGGAGTCAGGCGTTACTTTAATACTACGTTAAGTCACTTAATGGTTGTCTTCCGTAGAGTCTACTATACCTGATGATGCTTGCCTGCCTGATGGGGTCGATTCGAAACACGTGTCGTTTGCAAAGTGGAAAAGTGGTAGTGTGTGTTTGGTGTTATGTGTAGTGGTTGGTAGGTGGAGAGTTGCTGACGGCCGTGTTTTGGTAAGATTTAGTTCAAGTTCCCCGTAAATCCACTTCATCCAGCAGGAAAACACACATTATTAATTTTCTGTTGTTGTTTGCTTGTCGCGAATCTTAGCTAAGTAAAAGTTTTGACTGTCCACATAGTATCACTAATGTATTGAAAATTTTTATTCGAGTATGATAAAACCTTTTATATTATATTATTTGTTTTTACATTCGTAATTTTAAAATAAAAAAGAATTAAATTGTTTTATAAAAATAATAAGATTAGTTCGACTGACGTCTTTCGATACACATGTCACCTTTCCGGCATAAGAAATTGAGATTGAATATAAAATGTAAGAATATTAAGGGAGTCAGGCGTTACTTTGTTACGGAAATCAATTACTATGTGCACAGTTAAAACTTTTACTTAGCTAAGATCCGCGACAAGGAAACAACAATAGAAAATTATTAACGTGCGTTTTCCTGCTGGATGAAGTGGATTTACAGGGAACTTAAACTAAATCTTACCGAAAAACGGCCGCCAGCAACTCTCCACCCACCAACTACCTTACACAATACCAAAAATAAATATAAAATGTAAAGTGACAAGTGAAATTCATTAATATAAAATGTGATGTTAATATAGAATATTATTGAGATATGTAATTAATATAAAATGTATAGCGATACATTAATAAATCAATTTCATTTGCAAGAGTTTAATTCATATTATATGTGGACAGTCAAAAGTTCTACTTAGCTAAGATCCGCGACAAGCAAACAATAACAGAAAACTAATAATATGTGTTTTCCTGCTGGATAAAATGGATTTATTTGGACAAATAAATCCACTCCATCTACCTAAGCTTTATTATCTTAGCTAAGCTATATTCATCTTAGCTAAGTTAAACTTTTGACTGTCCACATAGTGATGGATTTCCGCAAATAACGCCTGACTCCATTAATAATCTTAATATTATATATTTATTTTTAATATATTTTTAAATCTATTATTATTAAATTATATTAATATTAATAATAATAATAAACGAAGATGAAAACCCCCTAAAGATCCCGTGTGTCACCGTGTAAGTACGACTGGCACGTTGCAATAGATGGCATTACAGCTAGTAAGTTCAAGCTTAGCTAATCGAACTATTTTTCATCATAGTCCATATATGTTATACTGCTGAGCACGGGCCTCCCATTTCTGGAGGAACAGACTCTTACCACGTTTGACCAACGCGGATTGGCGGGATGATCAGACTAGGAGTAAATATTATATCATATAATATATAAAAATCAATTGCTGTTCGTTAGTCTCACTAAAAATCGAGAACGGCTGGACCGATTTGGCTTATTTTGGTTTTGAATTATTTTTAGAAGTCCAGGGAAGGTTTAAAAGGTGAGCAAATATGATAAAAATATTAGGAATATAGTAAAAGCAACAATTTCGTTTTCCCTTAGAAACTATCGCTAACTGTCAAATATTTGACGTTCGTCCCGTCGTTCAGAAATCAATTAAATTTTAAAGTCGTTCAGAAATCAAATTAAATTCAAAAGTGAAGTTGTTTTTCATTTCTTTGGTTTTGAATTTTGGTTTTTTTATTGTTTACAATTTCTTTTTGTGCTTGTTAAATTTTGACCACATTTTTTACTAAAGTTGAATCAGTCCGCAATTATCGTTCAGCTTTTTTATTTATTGATTCTGAGGCGGCGCGAAGTTTGCCGGGTAACTAGTATCATATATTTATCTCGACGCGAAGATCGAACTCGCGACTGTAGTGATACATTAATAAATGTATCACTAATGCAATGAAACTTTTATTATTATTTCTTTTATTTCTATTAATATTATTTCTTTTTAAACTCCTCATTTGAAATTAAACAGAAATAGTTTTCTAGTAAAACAAAAATATTAGATCAACTGACGTTTTGATATATATAGACATGTCACCTGTTCAGCACATATATACAAATGTAAATTAAAAAGTATAAAATATAATAAGGTAATAATAATGAATAAACCCCTTAAAGATACCGGGTGTCGCCGTAGAAGAAGAACGGCTGGCACGCCACACGACCATCGACTCCTTAAGCGGCAGCGCTGACGATTGTTCTTCAACTGAGATATTGCCGTTTTCAAATTCAATTTCAATCGAGAGATGCAAAACAATTTTCAGCGTGTCACTTGAAAACTAATACTATTCGATCGAAGCTCACTGGAGACTTCGTTTTGCATTGGAATTGTCGCTCCTGGGGGAAATCAGGGAAATGAATCCATGGACGTATAGCGTGCCGTTTGACACCGCACAGCAGAGTTAGGCATGCCCATGGGGAAAAAACCCAATGAAGTATCCTAAAAATATATACATACATATGATTACGTATGTTTTCCGTAGGAGTACTACTACATAGGCAGAGACTAGAGACCTCCATCATATTTTTCGCTTCATCCACACTCATTCTCTTCGTCGGTCGTCGGTTAAAGGTACTTTTGATCTGACCTTCTTGAGCAATTCAGCGATTTGGTCAAGGTATGTTCTTCTTTGTCTTCCCGTACCGATCCTTCCATCCACATCTGCACTGTAAAGTTCTTTTATCAGTCGTCTTTTGTCCATCCTCTCTTTATTTCTACCCAAATCATCTAAGCATCCCTTTCTCAACTTTTGTCACATGTTTTTTACTCAACATCGCTTTTTTATATCTTAAAAATAAATTTATAAAAACGATGGTACTTGTTTATCTATGACTTTATTAGGTACTTCTTATGGGATAGACGGGCAATCAAGTGAAGGGAAGCAATCCAATATCAGCCCGCGGCAGTCCACTGCTGGACATATGCCTCACTCAAACCGCGCCACCTAGCCTGATCTTCGGCTACACGCATCCAGTCTCTGCCAGCCGCCTTGCGCAGATCGTCGCTCCATCTAGCAGGAGGGCGTCCCACACTACGTTTGCCGAGTCGCGGTCTCCACTCCAGCACTCGTCTACTCCAACGATTGTCGGTTCTCCGACAAACGTGTCCAGCCCATTGCCACTTCAGTCTGCTAACTTGAAGAGCAATGTCGGTGACTCTGGTTCTCCGGCGAATTTCTTAATTTCGAATTCTGTCCACCAGAGAAACCCCGAGCATAGCTCTCTCCATAGCCCTCTGAGCGACTTTGAGCTTGGCGAGGAGACGGACTGTCAGTGTCCACGTCTCGGCACCGTAAGAGAGTATGGGCAGGACGCAAGGGAAGCAATCAACGCCGATGAATACTTCGTCAAGAATGGCATATTGTTCGTGTGTAGCATGAATGGGCCGGCTCATCCGGGGAAGTACCACACTCCCGGAGAAAACCGGCGTCTGAGTGGTAGTTTAGCGACCGCGCTTCGTCCGGTGAGCGGTTGAATTCCGTAAGCTCAAAGCAATCAACGTCGTCTCATAGACAACCGCGACATCGCAGGAGTCACGTAAGCGTTGCCGGCCTTTTACGTGTGTGTAGGCTTGTTTTTTAAGATGTCAATGACGTATTGGTTCGGAAAAATATCGGAAAAATCTCCGAAGGTAGTTTTACCAAATCCGGAAATCCTGCTTGACTATAAGACAGCGCCATCTAGTTGTCGAACTAGACAGTTTATAAAGGTGCAAATTCGTTATCACAAATGCCACATTAACCGTAGGTAAATTTATAATTTGGCATCTGTGAGTTAACATATTTATATTGTTATTAAGTTATGATATAGTTGTATCATAAAAATTGTACAGTGCAAACGATTTCGCCTCAACCTTCCACGCATTTTCGGATCTCAATCACACAACATACACCTAGCGGTTATTCCTTGAAACTGTTGGAATCCGTTATATTTATTACTAGATGACCCAGTCTACTTCGTTTCACCTACAATTTATTTAATTCAAATGAATGGTATGTTAGTCCTTAAGTATGCAATACTTTACAAAATAGCACAAAGGTAGTTTTGTATAACAACACGTCCGTTAGACGATAAAGTCGTCACGATTCCAAGCTATTGAATGTAAAAGGAAGTGAAAGATTTTCTAATATTTCAAGCTGTATGGTATCCCTATATTTATTCGTAAACCTTCCCTATATTATAGCGAACAAAATAAAACAGAAATTATTCAAATCGGTCGAACCGTTTTTAAGTTTTAGCGAGACTAAACTTTATATATATATATATATATATATATATATATATATATATATATATATATATATATATATATATATATATATACATATATATATACATATCCTTTGCCACACGGTACTATCCCGTTGTTGAAATACGAGCTTATTGAAGGGATTTTTCCTCATCATATTTATATATAAAAGGATATTCAAACAAATGTATCTTATTTTAAAAAGAAACGTTAAGTTTGGTTGCTTCATAATTTTCTCTGTTGGTTTGTGATATGAATGAATTCTCGGACAATGAAAGTATTTTGAAAATTCGGAAGATGAAAAGCAGATATTTTAATTTTTGTGATTGTTTATTTTTTTATATATTCACGCCTATCGAGGTTGGTAGAGACCACAGAGCTCCATCTGCTACCATTCATCGCAGCGAAACGACTCTCCATTGGTCGCTTTTCGCCTTCATGAGAATCAGTACGTGACGGGTGGCGTACTACGTCGCCGTCATTTTTCAATAAATTAGGTATATTAAGTCGTGTTAGTGAATCCCACGAGGCGCAAGGGAGGATGGAGGTCAGCCCCAGCAGAGCCCCGCATGCTGAGGTAAGGCACCATAGTACCCGGGGGAGCCCGATCCCGGGACGATCGGCACGCAGGAGGCTTATTCCTGCAAAAAGGATATAAGTTCATGTTTTTATACAAAAATAACTTAAGTTGTAAATGAATATATAAGAAGGCGATCGTCAAAAGAAAAGAAATTTACGTTGCGGATGTGGATGGAAAGGTGGATCGATAGGAAGACTACGGAAAACATTTTTTTTAACAGCCCATATACGTCCCACTGCTGAGCACGGGCCTCTCCGTTTCAGGAGCAACGGACGTTAACCCACCACGCTTGTCCAATGCGGATTGGCGGGGTTACCAGACTCGGAATATATATTTGTAATCCATACATATATTTATTCCGATGCGGGGAACGAATCCGCGACAATTGACTCCGCAAGAGGGCCCAGCCACTGAACCAATTGGTCGTCGACGGGCTTGTATGATGAGTGTGAAAGAAGAAAAGAAATTGTGGTGAGATCGTAGCAGATGGAGATCTGTGGTCTCTGCTTACACTTACGGTAGTATGTAGTAGTAATATGTCGGTATATGACCGATATCCGCTAGTGGGTCACTAAGGTCATAGAAGACCAGTAAAAAATCCGAACGATAACGAAACTAAATATAGTTCAACAGCATGACTACACACAGCTCAACCGCAGCGCATGTTTTACACACCGTTTGATAAAATCACCGCAGTTTCCTCGTCGATACGAACACTGCCGCCGTGTGCAGCATTGTCCATTATGCACACGTCCTTATTTAGGGTTCCTCATTAAAAATCACCCTGTGTATCCGGCCCATTCTTCTGTAGTGATGTGAGGTGTGAACACTTTAAGAAGACCGCAGAAAATAGAAATAATTAGACCTAGATAAGTGCACACGTCCTTATTTAGGTTTCCTCATTAAAAATCACCCTGTGTATCCGGCCCATTCTTCTGTAATGATGTGAGGCGTGAACACTTAAAGGAGACCGCAGAAAATAGAAATAAATAGACCTAGATACGTTCATTCGTGACGTATGTTTACAGAACTTTAATGTTAACATTAATATCTGAATAATAAAAAAGACGTATAAAAGCTCCATCACATTGCCACTTGTGGCGTACAAATTTCATTAATTATTACATACATAGAGATCTAAATACATAAATAAACTATTATATTGTCATTAAAATTATAATTGATTTATCTAATACATACATTCGATTCAACTTTTAAAGCAAAAAAAGTCCTTAGTATTATAAATACTGTCATCTATTAGCCATTTATATAGTCTTATTTTAAATAAATAATGTTGTGTTCAATTGTTATAATTCATGAGGTATATTGTCGTAGATGGATATACACATGAACAGGCAGCTTTTGATATATTTACTGAGTCTAAGGTGATCATCCGGCACTAATCTTTGGGGATCACGCCGGTGAAGACCAGTTTTTTTTTAGCTTTTATAAATTTTTATTATTAGCTGTTATAATTATATATATATAATATATCATTAGTTGTTAGCAATATATATTATATTGTATAATACATATAAAAAAGACAGGACAGACATTAAAATATAAAAAGTGTCACAAAATGGTTTTTGTTCAGCGTATGCCTGTCGCGTTAAAACATATATAAGCGTTTGAAATGTGCGCATATAGACGAATGTTCGCTATTAGCTGGATTTTTTGGTTGTTTGCGTTCCTATCCCATAAAAAAACAGTTCTAATAACAGACCTAAATCATATGGAGTCAGCGTTACTTTGCGGAAATCCATTACTATGTGGACAGTCAGAATGTTTACTTAGCCAAACGTATATCACACCACACCATCTTCAGGTATAGTAGACTCTACGGAAGACAACCGAAAAGTCTGACTTGTCGGTTGTTTTCCGTAGAATCTACTATACTTGAAGATGCCTCGTGTTGGGGCGAAAGACGTGTCGTTTACAAGATGGAAAAGTGGTAGTGTGTGTTTGGTGTTGTATGTAGTGGTTGGTGGGTGGAGAATTGATGGCCGATTATGGTAAGTTTTTGGTTTAAGTTCCAAATAAATCCACGTCATCCAGCAGAAAAACGCACATTATTAATTTTTTGTTATTGTTTTGCTTGTCACGGATCTTAGCTAAGTAAACATTCTGACTGTCCAGAATGTTTACTTAGCTAAGATCCGCGACAAGCGAACAAAAATAGGAAAATAATAATGTGTGTTTTTTATTGGAATCAGTAGATTTACGGGGAACTTATTGTTGCAGTTTAGAGAACGTAATTGACTGCAGGTTGCAGTCAATAATGTGCAGTGAATATTATTAAGATTTGTATTTTTTTATTACTTTTTTTGTTTGTAATATTTTTTATTTTAGTCTTTGATTTCTGTGTCTTTTATTTTATATATATAGTAGACAAACTTAGTCATATTTTTATTTTATAAGTATAATTCTTTGTTTATTGTATCTGTACTGTTTTTTGGATTTTCGAACAAAGTTTTTCTTACCTTCTTTAAATAATATTTTTACATGCATACATACATACATATCGTCACGCCTGTCTCCCGTAGGGGTAGGCAGAGACCACAGATCTCCATCTGATACGATCTCGGCATACTTTCCTTGCTTCCTCCACACTCCACGGGCTTGCATGAGGTGAATAATGAGTGTGGATAATATTTTTAATTGGTTATAAATTTTTTTTTAATACTTTATTGTACACATAAAACACGACATATAAGAATTAAAAGGAAAGAAGATGTACAAGGGCGAGCTTAACTCAAAATTGAGTTGTCTTCCATCAAACCCAGGAGTGAAAGAGAAATAAGATAAGCTGTGAGGATAGAAATAAGTGTACAACAACAAAATATAATAATAATATACATAGCAATACATACTATATAAAACCATACATATATAAACATATAAATATTAATAATATATAATATAATACTATATAAAAATTTTTAATAGATTTATTTCACTTTAAATTCATAGAGAACCCGCTTATGCGTTCAATAATTAAAATTGATTGTATGAAGTGCGAATTTAGTATAAATACTGTTGACTGGCTGTAATACTACACAATAAGGCCGTGTTAGTCACGGCTGAATTACAATTGTAATTAATTTTAAATTAAAAAAAAACAATTATTCACCTTAAAGAAAGTGGTGTTAAAAAACACAAAATAATACTGGCAAGTTTTTGTAAGTACACAAAAGACGTTATACAAAATTACAAAAAATATTTTTTAATACTATTATTTTATTTTATTTATGTACTAACTTAAGAATTTTTATTTACCGCTGTTATGTA
Organism: Baronia brevicornis; assembly: GCA_031353405.1. NCBI lineage: Eukaryota > Metazoa > Arthropoda > Insecta > Lepidoptera > Papilionidae > Baronia > Baronia brevicornis. The sequence goes on from JASFAT010003252.1 coordinate 56,328, forward strand.
AAGTGATTCAGCAGTGAAGTGTTGGATTCAGAAGTCTATTTTGAATTTAATGTGTACGAAAAAATATATTATAAATAAATGGTTCATAATATAATATATTCTGGTTCATAATATAAAAGTCTGTTATCCCGCCAATCCGCATTGGACATGCGTGGTGGGTTAACGTACGTTCCACCAAAAATGGAGAGGCCCGTGCTCAGCATGAAGATATATAAATATTTGTAGTCCATACATATTTATACCGAAGCGGGGATCGAACCTACGACTAATGACTCCGCGGGCAGAGGGCCACTGAGCTAATTGTAAAATATGAGTTTTAAAAACCAAATACAAGACAAACAATATACAAACAAGAATACAAAGTAAGAAACTAATAACCAGAGTAAAACCATTCGAGAACGAGGAAGTCTTGAAGAAAATTAAAAAAACTAAAGGAAGCAAGAAGCTCAGGGCCAGATAATATCGAAAATAAAGCCCTAAAAGATTTGTCTTTTGCGAACCAATCACCATACTTTTTAATAATATTCTTAGAGAGCAAAGCATATCTAAAACGTGTTGTAATGTTTTTGAACTAGCAATGTTTTGATATGCCTATTAGTAATGTTTAAATATAGTTCATTTTAATATTCTAATAGTAGAACTAATCCCTCTACTTGGGATTGAACTAGCAATGTTTTGATATCACAAGAATTTTTGTTAATCATGCCAATTAGTGTTGTTTAAATATAGTTCATTTTAATAGTCAAATAGTTATCCCATTACGTGGGATTGAACTAGCAATGTTTTGATATCATAAGAGTTTTTGTTAATCATGCCAATTAGCAATGTTTAAATGTAGTTCATTTTAATATTCTAATAGCAGAACTAATCCATCTACTTGGGATTGAACTAGCAATGTTTTGAAATCACAAGAATTTTTGTTAATCATGCCAATTAGTATTGTTTAAATATAGTTCATTTTAATAGTCAAATAGTTATCCCATTACGTGGGATTGAACTAGCAATGTTTTGATATCATAAGAGTTTTTGTTAATCATGCCAATTAGCAATGTTTAAATGTAGTTCATTTTAATATTCTAATAGCAGAACTAATCCCTCTACTTGGGATTGAACTAGCAATGTTTTGAAATCACAAGAATTTTTGTTAATCATGCCAATTAGTATTGTTTAAATATAGTTCATTTTAATAGTCAAATAGTTATCCCATTACGTGGGATTGAACTAGCAATGTTTTGATATCATAAGAGTTTTTGTTAATCATGCCAATTAGCAATGTTTAAATATAGTTCATTTTAATATTCTAATAGCAGAACTAATCCATCTACTTGGGATTGAACTAGCAATGTTTTGAAATCACAAGAATTTTTGTTAATCATGCCAATTGGTAATGTTTAAATATAGTTCATTTTAATAGTCCAATAGTAGAAGTAATCCCACTACTAAGGGTTGAACTAGCAATGTTTTGATATCACAAGAATTTTTGTTAATCATGCTAATTAGTATTGTTTAAATATAGTTCATTTTAATAGTCCAATAGTATAACTAACCCCACTACTTGGATTCGTTAGCGCAACCCTATTCAATTTAGTTATCTACAGCTGCTTTGAAATTGGTACTTCAGTCTATTGACTATTTGTTCTATGACAATGTTTTACGAAAAAGACAAATTAATCTATTTATGTTCTTTCAGGAATTGCTGTTGTGTTAAAAATAAAATTATCAAAATGACTGACTCTAGAAGAGATCTCCTATTGTTCTACTACCACCCTTCGGAGCCGTGTTTCATGCAGAAGGGAGATGAACAGGCTGTATTTGATATGCCAGAACATTACTACGTAAGTGATGTAATATTTATTATTTTTTTATTGGGGAGTAGGCAAACGAGTATTTGTGTGCCATAGGCAGTGCAGAAGCGTTGCTGGCCTTTAATGAAAGTGTATCGGAGGGGGATGGAGGATGGGGAGAGGGAATGGGGTGGGGGAGGGTGTTTGATCCTCCGGAACTCAACCGCTCACTCAATCCGGACTAAGAGCAGTAGCTAAGCTACCACTTAGACGACGGTTTTCTGCGGGAGCGTGGTACTTCCCCAGCAGAGCCGGCCCATTCATGCTACAGACAAATAATATGTTATTCTTCACAAATTATTCTTCAGCAGCGTGGCTCTACCACTGCCAAATTATTTTTTTAATGTCCTTTTGTTAAAATACCATAAAAATAATCGTAGTCTTAATTTCACTGTACCCATAAAATGTCCATTTTCTCACAAATTTCTGTTCATATTGACTAAAATAACGATTCTAGGATTTAAGTGTCAAAAAAAGTCATCTAAAATTAATGACATACTATAATATACTTATTATATATATATAATAATATATATAATAAGGTGCCCGTTTTTTTGAAAAGGAGTTTATTTAGTTTTTGACAGTTTAGCTTAGTTAAATAAATTAAAAGTACATGATTCAACTATATATATTACAACTATATATAGTGTATACTCTAACTATCTATATAAAACAACTATATATAGTGTATACTCATGTAACTATACATGAATCAACTATATAAACTAAATCCACATCCAACCATTACAGAAGAAAAGTCTTGGTCTTAATGGTTGTCTTCCGTAGAGTCTACTATACCTGATGATGCCGCGTGTTGACGCGAATCACAAGTCGTTTGCAAGGTGGAAAAGTGGTAGTGTGTGTTTGATGTCGTGTATAGTGGTTGGTGGGTGGAGAGTTGCTGACGGCCGTTTTACGGTAAGATTTAGCTTAAGTTCCTTGTAAATCCACTTCATCCAGCAGGAAAACACACATTATTATTTTCTATTAATGTTTGCTTGTCGCGGATCTTAGCCAAGTAAAAGTTCTGACTGTCCACATAGTGATGGATTTCCGCAAAGTAACGCCTGACTCCATTCATCATATATTGACAACGCTTTATCTTTCTTTTTTGTCTCCAGCCAGATAAGTACAAGCCCGTCATCAACTCGTTGTCCAACCGGTTCAGCAGTGACGCGAAGCGGTCCATCAGAGTGACGGACATCCCACTGCCCGACCTCACTTTGCCCTTGGAGCTGCCCTTCAATGATCAGTTCTCATTGTTTGTGCCGAAGCACCGACAGATGGCGAGCAATTTGATTGATATATTCATGAGTAAGTAGCGAAAAGTAAATCAATATCAATATCAGCCGGCGGCAGTCCACTGCTGGACATAGGCCTCACTCAAGGCGCGCCACCTAGCTCGATCTTCGGCTACATGCATCCAGTCTTTGCCAGCCGCCTTGCGCAGATCGTCGCTCCATCTAGCAGGGGAGCGTCCCACACTACGTTTGCCGAGTCGCGGTCTCCACTCCAGCACTCGTCTACTCCAACGATTGTCGGTTTTCCGACAATCGTATCCAGCAGCACTTGCCACTTCAGTCTGCTAACTTGAAGAGCTATGTCGATGACTCTGGCTCTTCGGCGAATTTCTTCATTTCGAATTGTATCCACCAGAGAAACTCCAAGCATAGCCCTCTGAGCTACTTTGAGCTTGTCAAGGAGACGGACCGTCAGTGTCCACGTGTCGGCACCGTAAGAGAGTACGGGCAGGACGCACTGGTTGAAGAATTTGGTATGGGCGACGAGAAGTAAAAAAAAGTAAATACTTTAGATAAATAAAATAAAAAAAAGATTACGTTGGGTCGAGCTGTATGGTACAGTATGTGTGGTTGGGTGTAGAGCGGATGGGGATCACCAGAGCATCTAGAATGATTACCGCGGAATACCCAGAAGAGGCGGAACGACGGCATAGAATAGGAAATGGTGGCAATGGGAATACCTAGCTGCCAAGATAGGAATCTATGGGAAATAATTGTGGTAGAAGTCAAAATTAATCCTAGATTGCAGAGCCAGTGGAAGAAAAAGAAAGATTTTAGATACTATTTGGATTTTAGATATGATAGAATCCTAGATTGCAGAGCCAGTGGAAGAAAAAGAAAGATTTTAGATACTATTTGGATTTTAGATATGTATTTGGACTACTTCAATAAAACACAGTTTCTTCGTGATAAAACCGGCGTACGAGTGGTAGCTTAGCTACCTCGCTTCGTCCGGTGAGCAGTTGAGTTCGGAAGGCTCAACTCCCTACCCCTTCCTACACCTCCCTTCCCCTCCCCCTTCCTCCTCCCCTTCCTCCTCCCCCTCCTCCTCCAAGGGGAGAAGGCCCTTTCATAGTGACACATTCCTTAAAGGCCGGCAACGCTTCTGCACTGCCTATGGAACTGCGAATATTTATGGGCGGCATTGATTGCTTTCCATCAGGTGACACACCCGCTCGTTTTTCGTCCTATCCAATAAAAAAATGTTGTGCACTGAAGTGATAACGTTATTCGACAGCTATGCGCAACGTGGACGACCTGATCTCCGTGTGCTCCTATTGCCAGATGCGTATCAACCCCTACATGTTGAACTATTGCTTATCAGTGGCAATTTTACACAGGTATGTTATCAATGGAGTCAGGCGTTACTTTGCGGAAATCCAACACTATGTGAACAGTCAAAAGTCTTACTTAGCTAAGATCCGCGACAAGCGAAACAATAACAGAAAATTAATAATGTGTGTTTTTTGTACTGGATGAAGTGGATTTATTTGGAACTTAAACCAAAAACTTACCAAAAATCGGCCATCAACTCTCCATTTACCAATCACTATACACAACACCAAACACACGTTACCACTTTTCCACCTTGTAAACGACACGTGTTTCGCCCCAACACGAGGCATCTTCAGGTATAGAAGACTCTACGGAAGACAACCGAAAAGTTGTTTTGCTTGTCGCGGATCTTAGCTAAGTAAGACTTTTGACTGTCCACACAGGTAGACAAGATACCCACTTGTAGTCTATCCCGAAAGTAATAGCTTTTATTTTACAAAAAATCGTTACTAATCTATATACAATATATAAAAATCAATTGCTGTTCGTTAGTCTCGCTAAAACTCGAGAACGGCTGGACCGATTTGGCTAATTTTGGTTGGTCCAGGGAACCACTACTGGTCCACTAGCATTTGTTTCCAAAGTTTTCTCCAAAGAAAAAAATCACGCCCACTAACTGGATGAATGGCGATCCAGTACGGTGCGTTTTTCCAGAAAATTTTTTCCACGTACCACCACACTGTGGAACTAGCTACCTCCAGCGGTGTTTCGGAACCGATACGACATTGGAATCTTTTAAAAACAAGCCTACACATTTTTTAAAGGCTGACAACGCTTTCTATATCCCAGTATCTATGGCGTTGCGGATGTCTATGGGCGTTGATCGTTTTCCATCAGACGACACGCCTACTCGTTTGACTTCCTATATAGGTTGCTTCGTATGACATTAACGGTCCAATTCTATGGGAACCATACAGCTATCGTTTTCTCGAGCACTTCTTCCATATTCCATCCGAGAAACTCCGAGCGCAGACTTTTACGTTTTGCATTAAATATCTTTATTTTTCACAGACCCGATACACAAGGTATGAATATACCGACTATTACGGAGACCTTCCCGGACAAGTTTATGGACCCGAAGGTGTTCCGCACCGCACGGGAAATTAGCAAAACGGTATTGAGTGGACCCAGGGTACGTAATAGACTACAACTATGTATATGCTAATATTAAGGCAAAGTGGTATTTTGTGGAAGGCAATGGAATATCTGGAATATCTTGATGACTTAACTATCGAATTATGGCTTAACGACTCTTGTTTATACCGTCCATAGACATCTGCAACCCCAGAGGCGTCTTATATAACACAAAACCCTTAAATATATTATTCGTTCATATAATTAATATATTGTTCGTTCATATTAATTTTATAGTTCGTTCATATTATTAATTTATAGTTCGTTCATATTATGAATATATTGTTCGTTCATATTATTAATATATTGTTCGTTCATATTATTAATATATTATTTGTTCAGATTATTAATATATTGTTCGTTCATATTATTAATTTATTGTTCATTCATATTATTAATATATTGTTCGTTCATATTATTAATATATTGTTCGTTCATATTATTAATATATTGTTTGTTCATATTATTAATATATTATTCGTTCATATTAATTTTATAGTTCGTTCATATTATTAATTTAAAGTTCGTTCATATTATGAATATATTGTTCGTTCATATTATTAATTTATTGTTAGTTTATATTATTAATATATTGCTCGTTCGTATTATTAATATATTGTTTGTTCATATTATTAATATATTGTTCGTTTTTACAAAATGTGTTCGATTTACAGATACCTATAACGATTCCTGTAAACTACACGGCGTCTGATGCCGTACCGGAGCAGCGTCTGGCCTACTTCCGCGAGGACATAGGCCTCAACCTGCACCACTGGCATTGGCATCTGGTGTACCCATTCGAGTCCTCCGACCGGGCGATTGTCGCAAAGGACCGCCGCGGAGAGCTGCTGTATTACATGCATCAGCAAATCATCGCCAGGTATGTTATTTTTGTTTTATACATAGAGAGGAAAGATGCGACGCGAATCTATATATATATATATATATATATATATATATATATATATATATATATATATATATATATATATATATATATATATATATATATATATATATATATATATATATATATATATATAAATCAATTGCTGTTCGTTAGTCTCGCTAAAACTCGAGAACGGCTGGACCGATTTGGCTAATTTGGGTTTTGAATTATTTATGGAAGTCCAGGGAAGGTTTAAAAGTTGAGTAAATATGATAAAAATATAAGGAATATAGTAAAAGCTACAATTTCGTTTTTCCTTAGAAACTATTCCTACGTGTCAAATATTTGATGTTCGTCCCGTCGTTCAGAAATCAATTAAATTTAAAAGTCGTTCAGAAGTCAAATGAAATTCAAAAGTGAAGTGTTTTATTTCATTTCTTTGGTTTTTTTTATTGATTACGATTTCTTTTTGTTTCTATTAAGTTTTGACCACAATTTTTACTTAATTTGAAACATTCCGCAATTATCTTTCAGCTTTTTTTATTTAATGATTGATTTGAGGTGGTACGAAGTTTGCCGGGTCAGCTAGTATGCAATAAAAAATTGTAACATCTGTAACCTTTTTTGCTGTTTTTGCGTCGATATATTGTTCAGATAAAGGACAGTCACGATATAATTGGATATCAAAGCGTCGTTGTAAATCTAAACAACGAAACCTACACTGCCCAATTTTAATTACACAGATAACCACAACACACAACCTCTCCCTTATCTCGGAACTCAACCGCTTACCGGACGAAGCGCGGTAGCTAAGCTACCGCTCCGACGCCGGTTTTCTGCGGTAGCGTGGTACTTCCCCGGACGAGCCGGCCCATTCGTGCTACAGACAAATAATATGCTATTCTTAACAAAGTATTCGTCTGCAGCGTGGTTCTACTACTATAATCTCATCATTAATCTATTAAACGTTTTTTAATGTGTAAGAACATAACTGTATGTTATGTTCTTTCGCATTAAAATACGATTAATATATAATTTTACTAGCTCTTATTGCTAGTACTGCTACAAAGTATTCGTCTGTAGCGTGGCTCTACCACTCTTTATCTTCTTTGCAATAAAAAAGATCACGGATTTGTTCCTGATGTTTATGTTTAGTTTAAAATAATTCCATCTTTCAGGTACAACGCCGAGCGATTCTGCAACAATTTGCCTCGCGTCAAACCCTTTGGCAATGACTTCCGCGAGCCCATTGAAGAAGCATACTTCCCTAAGCTGGACTCTCAAGTCGCCAGCCGTGCATGGCCTCCAAGGTAACAATGTTCATAACTCACAATAAACAATTTATATAAATCAATAATATATCTGATTTTTAACAATTATCGATCGGTAAGTTTGTTCGGGGAATCTGTTCGGGTGGGGCTCGAGGCAGAGTAAAATTACATTCAAATCTTGTTGAAAGTTGCTCGACGGCCCACCAGAACTCTGAAGTTGAAGTACATACATGGAACAAAAAATGGTAACAAATGCAAAAATATGGGTGGGAGTAGAAAAAAATCCAAAATGCCGATTACTGAAAGCAGCGGAATCCCGCGGGAATTTGTGATCTTCTTTTGCGGGATTGCAATCCATGGGGATTGGTTATAGAACCAAGAGACCATTTGGTTATGTTTAAGTAACATTCAAGTTATAATATAATAATAAAAAAAATGTATTATCAACTTAACTTTTTTTCAATTATATTTTATAGGTTCGAGGGATCCAGGATCCAAGATCTGGACAGGCCGGTGGACAGAATTAGAAGCGATGTCAGTGAGATGGAGACATGGAAGGCCCGAATCCTTGAAGCAATCGAAACCAATTCCATCCTTATGGTGAGTTCCTCCTGAATACTATAAGTGGTAGAGCCACGCTGCAGATGAATACTTTGTCAAGAATAGCATAATATTTGTCCGGAGCATGAATGGGCCGGCTCGCCCGGGGGAGTACCACACTCTCGCAGAAAACCGGCGTCTGAGTGGTAGCTTAGCTACCGCGCTTCGCACGGTGAGCGGCCGAGTTCCGGAGGCCCAATACCCTCCCCATCCCATTCCCACTCCCATAATGGGATCCCATAACTCTTCCCTTAAAGGTCGGCAACGCTTCCGCTCTGCTTATGGCGCTGCGGATGTTTATGGGTGGCGAAGCGTGTAGATCGCTGGAACATGAGTGGGAATTGAATTAAAAATAATTTATTTACTTGTTTTATTTTTATCATTTTGGCATGAGATTTAAGTAAATGTAGTCTTCATTTTATACTTTTGCATTCAATTATTTTATATGTATATCCTTTTTTTTGGTCTGTACTGCCTTGTGGATTTACGAATAAAATTTTCCTTTCTTTCTTTCTTATGAAAGACCAGCTTTCGCCCGCGGCTTCGCTCGCGTGGAATTTGGTTTGCCATATTAAGTTTCGTGACAGATCATTTTAAATAAATATGTATTTTTTTACTTAAAAGTATAATTATATTACGACAAAAATTACATAAAATCATTACAAATTGTAGCTCAGTAATTGTAATTCCGATGTATAACCTATATTACTGTAAAGTTTCATCCAAATCCGTCCAGTGTTTTCGTGAAAGAGTAACAAACATACATCCATACTCACAAACTTTCGCATTTATAATATTAGTAGGATAAACGTAGAGTGAATTTGGTGTCTTACACGTTTGAATTTGAAGTACGTAAATTGTTACTTGCAGCCCAACGGTAGTAGGATGCAGCTAACCGAAGAGACTGGTATCGACATTCTGGGCGACCTGATGGAGTCATCCACCATAAGTCTGAACCGGCCATATTATGGAGATTTGCACAACATGGGACACATCTTTATGTCCTACGCGCACGACCCGGACCACCGTAATTTGGTGAGTTATCCTATGTGGAAAGTCTATAGTTTTACTTAGCTAAGATCCGCGACAAGCAAACAATAACGGAAAATTAATAATGTGTGTTTTCCTGCTGGATGAAGTGGATTTATTTGGAACTTAAACCAAAAACTTACCGAAAACCGGCCATCAGCAACTCTCCACCCACCAACCACTATAAACAACACCAAACACACACTACCACTTTTCCACCTTGTAAACGACACGTGTTCCCTATCTTTTGTGTGTTTGTGAAAATGAAAGAATCGAAAGTTAGACGAATTTCCTCCTTAATTCTTTTCTTACAAGTTACAAAGCTAGACGAATTTCCTCCTTAATTCTTTTCTTACAAGTTACAAAGCTAGACGAATTTCCTCCTTAAGTCTTTTCTTTTTGCGAATGTGGATGGAAGGACCGGAAGAGGAAGACCACGAAAAACGTACCTTAACCAGATTGCTGAACTTTTTAAAAAAGGCCAGGTTAAGAGTACCCTCAACCGGCGGGCTTGCATGAGGAGAATAATGAGTGTGGAGGAAGCAAGGGAAGTATGCCGAGATCGTAGCAGATGGAGATCTGTGGTCTCTGCCTACCCCTACGGGAGACAGGCCTGACGATATGTATGTATGTATGTATTCTTTTCTTACGGTTTAGAGAAGCATCGTAGACGTCAGAGATCATAGACATTCGCGACATTAGAGACATCGAGGCTTGTTTTTTGAAGGTTTCAATTTCGTATCGGTCCGGAAATCTAAGGCAACTGGTTCTATAGAGTGGTGGTGCGTGGAATGAGGTTTTGCGAAAAATGCACCGTACTGGATGGCCACTCATGCAGTTTTTTGAAATTAACATCATGCGACAATTAATAATCATTTCTGATACATTAAGTGTTTTTTAATGTCTTGTAAATGATTATTATTTTGATCAGTGTTTCTCAAAGTTGGTGATAACGCCCCCTTGTGGACGCTGGAGACATTTAGGGGGCCGGCAGAGGGCCCAAAGATAAAGTTTGTGTTAAAGTTGTTTACAAAGAGCGGTGGCTGATTTACATTTAAAAACCCACCTTTTATATGAGGCGGGTTTTTAAATGTAAATCAGCCACCACTCACCGCTGGTGTGGGTGGGTGTCTAAAGCTCACCTTTAAAGCTGTGAAATAGGATAATACTGATACAAGACGCTATGAGTGCTGCTTTTGGCAACCCTAGTTGCCCATTTTTCGCGCTTTATTTTATTTATATATATATTTTTCGATATATAATATTTCATCAATTTGCCTTAATATCTTTAATTTTTGACTAATTTAATCGTCTAAGGTGTTCTTTGTATGAATCGATATTTATTTTGTATTAATCAAACGAAACGCACGTAAAGCGCGCCATTAGATAATAAAATTAAAATTATCATTGTCATCGTGATTTTTAAAACGTGTAAAATTAAATATATTTGGGGGGTGTTAGAATATAATGGATTCTCAAAGTGGGTGGTAAAGAAATAAGTTTGAGAACCTCTAATTTAAATCGTGGAAACAATTAGATCATTGAATTAAGTACGGTATATAGAATAAATTGGTTAAGTTAATAAGTGTAAAATATAAAAATTCAGTGGTAGAGCCACGCTGCAGGCGAATACTTTGTCAAGAATGGCATATCATTTGTCTTTAGCATGAATGGGCCGGCTCGCCCGGGGAAGTACCACAGTTCCGCAGAAAATCGGCGTCTGAGTGGTGGCTTAGCTACCACGCTACGTACAGTGGATGGAATATAGTTCCTAGTACATTATTAACATGTATCATGTCTTCCCATGCACAGGAATCGTTCGGTGTGATAGGTGACCCGGCGACTACCATGAGAGATCCACTGTTCTACCGCTGGCACGGCTTTGTTGACGACGTCTTCGTGCTGTACAAGAATAAATTGCCTCCTTATGGCAACGACAGGGTAAGTGGAAATCCTTCTATCCTTGTCGACTATTTTATCGCCTGAAAGCTATTAACACCGCCATACCCATCCCCATAGAAGCAAATTCGCGACAACCCTACATACTGTAGTACCTTACATGATGTAGTGGTAGAGCCACGCTGCAGACGAATACTTTGTCAAGAATGGCATAGTATTTGTTTGTACCATGAATGGGCCCGCTCGCCCGGGGGAATTGGCGCAGAGGAAGGGAAAAGGATAGAGCAGAAAGTAAAGGGCAGAGGAGGAAATGCAGATTGGGGAGGTTACCAGACTCGGAATAAATATTAATAAATCCATACATATATTTATTCCGATACTGGGATCGAACCCGCGACCATTTACTCCGCGGGCGGAGGGCCCAGCCACTGAGCCAATCGGTCGTTCAAAATTAATGTATTGAAACATTATAGCAAATGTTTACTTTTTAGCTGGACTTCCCCGGAATCCGGGTGACTTCTGTGTCCGTGGAGGGGGTGGCTGGTAGGAATACATTCGCGACCCAGTGGGAGCAGAGCACGTTGGAGTTGGGACGCGGCCTGGACTTCACGCCACGTGGAAGTGTGCTCGCCCGCTTCACCCACCTGCAGCATGAAGAATACGACTATGTGTAAGTTGGTGGAATGAGGCGCTATCAAATCTTGACAATTCAGTTCAATCTACCGCTGAGCTAAGCCATTCGTTACCTAGCCCGATCTGGGGCTTCACGCATCCTATCCGGCTGCACTGCACAGATCGTCGCTCCATCTAGCCGGGGCGCGTACCACACTACGTTTGCACTGGATGCGATTAAATACTATCGCATCAATAGGGTTATATCTATCAATGGGCCAGTGAATCTTCATGGACGTCAAATTTTTTTAAATAATTTTTTTTCATTAACAGCATTCAAGTTGACAACTCTTCAGGGCAGGCCTTGATGGGAACGGTGCGTATATTTATCGCTCCGGTCGCTGATGAGCGCGGTAACCAGCTGTCATTCGACGAACAGAGGAGACTCATGATCGAGATGGACAAATTTTCAAAGGGCTGTAAGTGTATTGAAACAATAAGCTACTTCAGTTTCTGTCTTTATTTTTATTGGTATTTTAAAATTTCTGTTCTATTTTTGTTTGCTGGGGATTTTACATTTATTTTGTTCTTTTTTTTACCTGGGGATTATAGATTTATTTCTGTATTTTCTTCTCGACTGCGGATTTTTAATGTATTAATTGCCATTATTAATACATTTATTTTTTGTGTAGAAGGGAGGAAGTCCTGTCAATTAATATTTTCGTCGTTTTATAGTTTTAATTATCATCAGCATCAACAACAGCCTGCGGCAGTCCACTGATAGACATATGTGAATCTCCCCAAAGAGGCGCCACCTAACCCAATCTTTGGCTTCACGCATCCAGTTTCTGCCAGCCGCCCTGCACAGATCGTCGCACCATCTAGCCGGGGGACGTCCCGCGCCACGTTTACCAAGACGCGGTCTCCACTCCAGCACTCGTCTGCTCAATCGGTTGACGGTTCCACGACAAACGTGACCAGGCCAATGACATCAGTTTACTATAGTTTTAATATTGACGTCGAAAATAATTCCTTGTGAAATTGTTTTAAGAAGTGAAGTTCTTGGAGTTCTTCTAAAAGTTTAATCTTTCTATGAGTTTCATTATCATTCATCATTCGCTTGCAGTGCGCCCCGGCATGAACGTCATCCGCCAACGAAGCGTGGATTCATCGGTTACCATCCCCTACGAGAGGACGTTCGCGAACCAAGACAACAGGCCGGGAGAGCCTGGCTCCGCTACCGCAGCTGAATTTGACTTCTGCGGCTGCGGGTGGCCCCATCACCTCCTATTGCCTAAAGGCACCGCCAACGGGTATCCCATGGTGCTGTTTGCAATGGTCACTAACTGGGCTGAGGACGGTGTAAGTTTTTTGTCTCGCATTCTGTGTTATTTTTTGTCTGGCTGCCATTGTATTATTTTTTGTTTGGCTGCCACTGTGTTATTTTATGTCTGGCTGTCATTATGTTATTTTTATCTGTCTGCTACTGTGTTATTTTTTGTCCGACTGCCACTGTGTTATTTTTTGTCTAGCTGCCATTGTGTTATTCTTTGTCTGGCTGCCACTGTGTTATTTATTGTCTGGCTGTCACAGTCGATATATGTTTCAACGTTGGACATGAGCCTCCCCATATCTGGACGAATTAAAATGTGGAATGGTTTACCACCTGAGGTGTCTCATATAAATACAGGGCAGGGGAGGATAATACTGAAGGAAAATATTTTTACGATAACTTAAGCTTTCGTTTAACAAAGAAAAAACATGGGCCTTTTTGAGGCAATACTTTTTTAATATGAAATTATAAGAAATGCTATACATTTTTGATAAAGAGAAAGTATATTCTGTTAACGTAGAAAGCGTAAAGTTTTTCATTAAATTTCTCTTGAAACGTTCCATTTGAATTTGTAATTAAAATTCTTTGGCGCTATTTATTGTTCACAGTATAAACGCTTAGTAATTATTGTAAGTATAGTACAGAAACGTTATTTTCTGGAAAACATATGTCATGTCTCAGCCTATATGTGTCCCACTGTTGGACACAACTCTCCCCATATCTGGAGGAATGGACATAAACCTACCACGCTTAGCTAATGCGGGTTGGTGGGGTGACTAGACTCTATAAATATTTGTAGGTCATTTATCTCGATGCGGGAATCGAATCCAAGACCATTGACTTCATAGGCGGCAGCCCCGCCTCTAAACTAATTGCTCGTCTGTCGTGTTTTAACTTTTTTTTAGTCGTTTTATAACTTTTATTACGTCGTGTTATAACTTTTATTCTGTCGTGTTATAGATTTTATTCTGACATGTTATAACTTATATTCCGTCGTGTTATAAGTTCTAATCTGTCGCGTTATAACTTTTATTCCATCGTGTTTTTTAATTTTTAAATTAGTTCCAACTTATCTTCCCTATGCACATCTCAGTTTTGTCTGCAGGCTGACTGAATTCCCAATGGCATTAGGTCCGCCTGTGATAAAAAATTAAAAAAAACAAATAAAAATATTTCTACGTCTTCCACTACTTAAATATTTTACACGTGTTAACAGATTCAGCAGGATCTTGTCGGCAACTGCAACAACGCGGCGTCGTACTGTGGCCTTCGCGACCGGAAATACCCCGACCGACGCGCCATGGGCTACCCGTTCGATCGACGAGCCCAGCCCGGCGTCAACACCTTGGACGACTTCCTGACGCCCAACATGGCCGTGACCACCTGCAACATCCGCTTCACGGACGCAACGCGCATCCGCGGCCAACGATGAACCCATCGATCTATGAATAACACAAACAACATAGTTTCTGTTGCGAATATAGATACCAAATGTAAAGATAAAGACAACCAGAGAGCAAATGCAAATAGAGTTGGTATATTCAGCATTGATGACTTAGATCAGTGTTTCCCAAACTCTTTTAGGCTAAGCCCCACTTTTATTTTTTAAAAATCTGTATGCCCCCCATATATATAGTTTTTTTTATCAATTTTTTTATTGAAGGAATATAAATGATTAGTCATAGGGGTAAAATCAATGTATATATTACAAAATCGATAGTTTTGAATTTAACAAAATATAAATTATAGTTAAATAACTATAAATAATAAAATAGCAGATACATTTTACAATTAAATAAAATTTATTAAATCAACACTTTAATGACGTTAAGTTTTTTTAAGTTTAACAAAAGCCTCTGAATTTGAACACTATACAAGTAAAATTTGGCCAATTCATTGCAAGAAACTGTTGTTTAAAGCAGTTTCAAATGGTAAAGTTGTATTTATGTACCCGATTTTTTTTAATAAAATTTGTTTTATGTAATTTTTAAAAACATTTAATAGACCAAAGTTAACGGGTCAGAGCCGTATCGACTCATTTGCTAATTACCCCCCTGCCGTTGTGTGGACATTGGGAAACACTGACTGTCAGAAGTTTGCGTGTTCAAATCACGTAGGGATCACTAAATGTAATGACGTGTGAGTGTAATGGAGTCAGGCGTTGCTTTGCGGAAATCCATTACTATGTGGACAGTCAGAATTTTTACTTAGCCAAGATCCGCGACAAGGTAACAAGAATAGAAAAATAATAATGTGTATTTTCAACTAGAAGAAGTGGATTTACGGGGAACTTTAACTAAGTCTTAGCGAAAAAACGGCCGTCAGTAACTCTCCACCTCCCAACCACTATCAACAACACCAAAACATAAACCTACACTCTTCCACAATGTACACGACATGTGCTTCGCCTCAACATGAGGCATCAGGTATAGTAGACTCTAGGGAAGACAACCGTTAAGTCTCACTGGTGTTGATGTTATTGATATTTGCAGTTCCCCATAAAACCCACTTTTTCCAGTAGAAAATACACATTATTATTTTTCTATTTTTGTTTGCTTGTCGCAGATCTTAAAAGTAAAAATTCTGACTGTCCACATTGTAATGTTTAAAAACAATTCTGATTATAACAAAACATTTGATTATAATTAATCACGCAAAATACATATATATGATTACCTCTGTTTCCCGTAGGGGTAGGCAGAGACCACAGATCTACATCTGCTAAGATCTCATCACAGTTTCTTTGCTTCATCCGCACTCATAATTCTCTTCATACAAGTTCACTGATTGAGAGTACTTTAAACCTGACCCTCCTTAGTAACTTCAGCAATTGGTTAAGGTATGTCTTACTCTTTTGCTCTTTCCCTAGCGACTCTTCCATCTACATTCGCAATGTAAGTTTCACACACAGCTCTCTATGCGTTTATACAATCTAAGCATCTCGTAACAGAGACTACGTAACTGGCATGTACAAATGGAACGTCCCCTGTTTTAAAATGTGACTTTGAATGTGTCGGCATTGAATATGGATAATCGAACCACTAGTGTAATGGGTCAAAATATTCTTAGATATAACTCTGTAAATTTGTGTACATATTGTAAATATATTCATAAGACTGAATAAATAAGCCTTTCGAAATGATGCGATTTCACTTGTAAATTCTTTTGCTATGCCTTGCTTTCTAAACTTTTTTGCTCAGCACTGTACTGACATACTCTTTAAAAATCGGCGACACACTTATATGCAACATTTTTAATAGTTGAAGTAAAGATTGGTCACGTTTATTCATTTTTTTTATGGGATAAGAATGCAAACGAGCATGTCTGTCACGTGGTGGAAAGCAATCAACGCCGCCCATAGACATCCGCAGCGCCATAGGCAGTCTGGTAGCGTTGCCGACCTTTAGGGAAAGTGTTATTATGGGATTGGGAGGGGGACGGGGGAGAAGGGGAGGGGGATGTTGTTGGGCTTCCGGAATTCAGCCGCTCACCGTACGAAGTGCGGGAGTGTGGTACTTCCCCGGGCAAGCCGGCCCATTCATGCTACAGACAAATAATATGCCATCCTTGACAAAGTATTCGTCTGCAGCGTGGCTCTACCACTATAATCTCATCATTAATCTATTAAACGTTTTTTAATGTGTAAGAACATAACTGTATGTTATGTTCTTTCGCATTAAATTACGATTAATATGTAATTTTACTAGCTCTTATTACTTATTCTGTCCTTCACAATAGACACAAAGATATCTGTTTAAATCCGAATCTCATCGGAGAAGAGAACGCTACTCCAGTTACCTACCTATTGCAGTGATACATTAATAAATGTATCACTAATGCAATTGAACTTTTTATATCGTTTTTAAATTTGTTATTTGAAATTAAAAAGAAATAGTTTTCAATTAAAACAAAATATTAGTTCGACTAAAGTCTTTTATACAGACGTGTCACCTGTTCGGCACATATATAATAAAGTATTAATATGAATAATATATGAATGTACAATAAAATAGAAGAATAAATTAATATAATTTTGATGAATTTTATTAGAAGATAAAAACCCCCTAAAGATCCCGGGTGTCGCAGTGAAGCAGTACGGCGGGCACGCCACAGTATCCAAATCGAGCAATCCGGTGACAACGTAGTGACTTAGGGACCCGTGCTGGTCGTCGACTGCATATATCAGCCGCTAGAATCCTCCTCCTCATAGTGCATAGGTTAACTTGTGCTCTTCGTACCTTTTCAAGGTTTTGTAGTCTATGTAACTGCATTTGCGGTTCCTCAGCGTCTGATTCACTAAAAAGTGGTCCTCTCGTGGTTGTGTGCAACGTTTTCTCCCAGAACTCTGCCTTCTCTGAACGGAACCTGTCTCTTGGTATCGAGTCCAGGTTCTTTGTACGGTTGAACGTCTCACGTTTAACCCATGTGAGAGGTCATATCAGCTACACTCTCTTCCATCTTTACATTGTTACATCATTACAATAGTAATTCCATTAAGTCACAATAAGGCAGGATGATGCGATAAACATAAATTATTCTACTAGTGGACAGTCAAAAGTTTTACTTAGCTAAGATCCGCGACAAGCAAAACAATAACAGAAAATTAATAATGTATGCTTTTCCGTTGGGTTTAGTGGATTTATTTGGAACTTAAACCAAAAACTTACCGAAAATCGGCCATAAACTCTCCACCCACCAACCACTATACACAACGTCAAACACACAGTATCACTTTTCCATCTTGTAAACGAGACGCGTTTCGCCCCAACACGAGGCATCTTAGTATCTTCATCTTAGGTATAGTAGACTCTACGGAAAACAACCGAAGACTACTTTTCGGTTGTCTTCCGTAGAGTCTACTATACCTGAAGATGCCTCGTGTTGGGGCGAAACACGTGTCGTTTGGTTTAAGTTCCAAATAAATCCACTAAACCCAACGGAAAAGTACACATTATTAATTTTCTGTTATTGTTTGCTTGTCGCGGATCTTAGCTAAGTAACACTTTTGACTGTCCATATAGTGATGGATTTCCGCAAAGTAACGCCTGACTCCATTAATATTCTACTAGTAATAACATGACATTAGTTTTAGTTGCCTGATAACCTTCTAACAACAAACACGCGAAAAGTAAAAAAGGGATTATTTTTTTAAAAAGCTAAAGCTTCCTCTCCGCCAATCCACGGTCTGCCGTGCCAATGGATGCGTGGCTAGGGGCGAGCTTAGTCGCAAGCGTGCCGACCGTCCCGGGATCGGGCTCACATGGGTATTATAGTGCCTTACCTCAGCATGCGGGGCTCTGCTGGGGCTGATCTCCATTCTCCCGTGCGGCTCTTGGGATTCACTTTGACGAATCTTAATATACCTAGTGCTTTAAAAAATGGCGGCGACGTGGTTCGCCACCCGCCACGTCCTGTTTCATACGAGGGTGAGAAGCGACGAACGGAGAGCCGATTCGCTACGATGAATGTGAGAGGAAGGGTCGATGAAAATATGAATATGAGTGTGAGGAGTGTAAGGAACCAAGGTGGTTGTGTAGGGATCGTAGTGAATGGAGATTTGTGGTCTCTGCCTGACCCTGCAGGGAGATAGGCGTCACTATATGTATTTATATATATATATATATATATATATATATATATATATATATATATATATATATATATATATATATATATATATATATATATATATATATATATATATATATATATATATATATATATATATATATATATATATATATATATATATATATATATATATATATATATATATATATATATATATATATAAATCATTTAAATTCTACACAAGAGTCTTTGGTTTATAATACTAGTACTATAATCAAATATCGAAGTGATTATCGATGGATGATTTAATAATCGATCAAAAATTCATCATTCCGTTTATTAAAAGCTAATAAAGTAGATTAGTTATCAACAAACAATTTATATGACATTATAGAGGAATGATGTATATATGGGGTCAAAACAGACAATCCAATCGACCGTAAGCTCTCTTTGAAGTCTCTAGTTCGTCTTTTTGCGTCAATATGACACGGAAGTCATGGGTATGTGTTATTTTTTTTTATATGTTTTTACTGCGTAGTTCAGTTCCTAGTACTAAACTATTAGCGGTTAAAGTATGAAATTCTCGTTCAGTACCAAAAAATTATAACTTTTTGTTGGATACACTATATTTGTTTGATTAACCGAGTCAGGCGTTACTTTGCGGAAATCAATTATTATGTAGACAGTCAGAATTTTTGCTTGGCTAAGATCCGTGACAGGCAAACAAAGGCAGAAAAATAAAAATGTGTGTTTTTTTACTGGAGGAAGTGGATTTATAGGGAACTTAAACTAATTAAAATATATTTGTTTGATTCGTCGAATCAGGCGTTACTTTGCGGAAATCCATTATTATGTAGACACTCAGAATTTTTATTTGACTAACATCCGCGACATGCAAACAAAAGCAGACAAATATTAATGTGCTTTTTAAGTGGAGGAAGTGGATTTATAGGGAACGTAAACTAATTAAAATATATTCGTTTGATTCATCGAGTCAGGCGTTACTTTGCGGAAATCCATTATTATGTGGACAGTCAGAATTTTTAATTGGCTAACATCCGCGACATGCAAACAAAAGCAGACACATATTAATGTGCTTTTTAAGTGGAGGAAGTGGATTTACAGGGACCTTAAACTAATTTTTAGCGAAAAACGGCCGCCAACAACTTTCCACATCCCAATCACTGCCACTAACACAAACTACACCAAACACACACCACCACTCTTCACACTATACGATTTTTCGATCTCAACACAAGTTATAGTTGACTCTACGGAAGACTACCGTTAAGTCAAAGTCAAGGCTTTGAAGACGCGGAGGAGTCTTTGGTTTGAGAGGCGGAGAGTTGCTGTCGGCCGTTTTTCCGGAAGATTTTATTTTATTTATTTATGGACCATCAACAGGAGTTACATTCATTCTACATTATTCTTAGTCGTTCTAAAACATACTTAAATGTAATCCTAATTACAGATGGACACAAGATTAACATAAAGTGAAAGCAGACAAATCAAATATTATACAGATACTTAAATGTTAGATTTAATACAATGCGTGAATTGTACCACACTGTCGTAGAGAATGTCTAAAGTGTTGTTTCTTTTCATTTATTTGTGGTATAGTTAACACAATTGAATCGGAGCATAGGATCCAAAAACGCTCCTTTTCATTTCTTTGTGGAATAAACTAACATTTTGCACCCGTGCATATACTCTGGTTACAGCAAATTAACACAACTTAGAATATGATTTAGATTAATTTCCCTGTGAATCCACTTCCTTCAGTAAGGCTTGTGTACATATGTTAGAAAACTGATTACTTTGAAAGGTTAACTTGAGAATTACTTGTTATTTACTATCCCACAAGCTTCAGTTTCTATTTAAGTGTTTTTTTTTAATCTAGAGCTGAGGTTCCACATTTACAATTTCTCCTATAGCGAGTGCCATTACAAGAGATAAAAAAAAATTCTCTTTATTTTTTATCCCGATGTTAAAATATCTATCCCGATGCGGAAATTGAAGTCGCTCACTTCCGACCATCTGCTCCTTAACCATTTAAGTTAATAAATTGATTTATAAACCTTAGGCATAAGTTAATTTCCGTTAATACTCCAAGAATTTTTTAAATAAATTTTAAAAAAGTAAATTCTTTTGCAGATGATGATTTCGTACATCATCTTAATACTAATAGGAGTCAAAATAGTAGAAACTCAATCTGCAGACGAACAAAAGGAAAACGTATCAGAGCCTGTCACAGAAACTTTAACATCAAATCAACCGCCAATAGAAAATGAATCATCACCAACGGATGAAGCTTCTACGTTAAACGAACTCGCAACATCAACCGGACCTTTATCATCGAGTGAACCTATAACAGCAAGTAAACTTTCTCCAACAAATGAAACTCCAGTAATAAGCGATCCTGAAGTAATAGATGTACCTTCAAAAACAGATTCATCATCTGCAACAAGTGAAATCTTAACATCAAATGAATCAACGGTCACGGACTCATCACCAACAACTCCAATAATAAATGAACCGGTAACATCAAATGAGCCGTCAACAATGAATGAACCTTCGACTTCACTTTCAACGACAAACCAATATCCTACAACAGAAAAACATTTAACAATCGATTCTTTGGCTACAAATCAACCTTTAAAAACGATTGAAACTTTGACTGCGACACCACCTGCAATAACAAATCTACCACAATTTCCTATTCCCCAGGGCCCATATTATTTGCTCGTACCATCATATCCTTACTATATAAATCAGGTATACTATCCAACTCCTTCATCCAATGCCTACTCTTCGGTTATGTATATTTATCCCAATAATATGCGTTATTAAATCATTTTGAAAGAATAGAACAGCCCATATATGTCCCACTGCTGAGCACCGGCCTCTCCATTTCTGGAGGAAAGGACGTTAACCCACCACGCTTGTCTAATGCGGATTGGCGGGGATACCAGGGTTACCAGTCGGGATAAATATTTGTAATCTATAGATATATTTATTCCGATGCGGGATCAAACCCGCGACCATTGTCTCCGCGGGCGGAGGGTCCCGCCACCGAGCTAATTGGTCGTCAAAGAACAGCTTATAACTTACTATATTTAACAATGTATAACAACTCCTGATAGGGTTTGAGCTATATTTTTGATAAATGTCCACGAAAGTAGGATTCTTGCATCAGTATCATTAATATCTGTCGCCTGTGTCAGACTGTGACACCAAGTTATGTCCATCTCCGAATTTGTGTTTGATGGTCTGTGTGACCAAGTAATGCAAGAGATGAGGGAAATAATAAATACAATATGTTACCAAAACATCTTTATTGTGATTTATCATGCAGTGGCCGGTACCACAAAATATCCACCGCCAGCGTTAGACGGGTATATGTTCATCATTTGTGAATAAACATTAGACGTTGGTAGCATTGGATAATAACCAGGGTTGCCTTGATTAGGATACATTGGCCACCAACTGTTAGGATTAAAGATTGGAACTAAATAATTTGGATTTTGAATGTTTGGGTTGTTCGGAGCACTTGTCGCGGGCGCATTTGTCGCAGGCGCATTTGTTGCAGGCGCACTTGTCGCGGGCGCACTTGTCGCAGGCACGCTTGTCGCAGGCGCGCTTGTCGCAGGCACGCTTGTCGCAGGCGCGCTTGTCGCAGGCGCGCTTGTCGCGGGTGCGCTTGTCGCGGGCGCGCTTGTCGCGGGCGCGCTTGTCGCGGGCGCGCTTGTCGCAGGCGCGCTTGTCGCAGGCGCGCTTGTCGCAGGTGCCGCTGTCGCGGGCGCGCTTGTCGCAGGCGCATTTGTCGAGGGCTCAATTGTCGCAGGTGCACTTGTTGCAGGTGCACTTGTCGCAGGCTCATTTGTCGCAGGCACACTTGTCGCAGGATTATTTGTCACAGGCGCACTTGTCGCAGGCGCACTTGTTGCAGGTTCACTTATTGACGCCTCACTTGAACTTGGCGAAGGAGCGTTTGTTGAAGAACTACTTCCTTCAGGAGCACTTGTTTGAGTCGGATCCTCAGATTGTCCTTTCACTACAACTAGTAGACAGAGACTGAAAACGATGATCTGTAATGAATAGAGGAAGTCAGTAACATCTTCTGAGTCCTAAATTCCCCTCGTGAGGCATAGCGCAGACCCGATATTTCTCCATTTCGTTCTGTTGACGGTTCAGTCAATTGTATTTACCAATAACAGTGATTCAATTTAACAGGTTAGGAACCACGTCCACGAATTATTCCAATTTGTGTTATACAAAATTAATTTACACAACGATCGAAGGGAAATACAAATAATATTTTAGAATGATATTTAAACCTAAATACTTTGGCATGTATCCAAGTAATTTACTTAACGAATTAAGCGAGTCGATTAATGTATATATATATATATATATATATATATATATATATATATATATATATATATATATATATATATATATATATATATATATATATATATATATATATATATATATATATATATACACACACACACATCATAATCGACTCGCTTAATTCGTTAAGTAAATTACTTGGATACATGCCAAAGTTTTTGGTTTAAGTTCCAAATAAATCCACTAAACCCAACGGAAAAACACACATTATTAATTTTCTGTTATTGTTTTGCTTGTCGCGGATCTTAGCTAAGTAAAACTTTTGATTGTCCATATAGATTTGAACAAGATATATAAATATATATAGGGAGAGTGTAAACTAATGCTAGAAATTGAAAAAAGAAAAGTGAAATTATATTATTAATAATTTTAACATAAGTAAGCACTTACTTTCTTTCCAAACATGATGATGTCTTGTATGATCTAACAATTTGTCTCAAATAGAAAAAAATCAATAAAAATAATTGTTTTATAGGAAAGTTGATGGGCTATTCAATTAAGAGTTTATCATTTTTGAGGCTTTCGTTATATCAAGTGTGTACCACACTAATTGAATATTATGACATATGTAATTGATTTTTGATATTTGATTGCCACATCTCATGAAGACTTATATAATTCTGATATGACAAGTGATTTTTAATATAATATTAAATATACGATATGACTTGTTATGAATAACATATTAATTACATGATGGATGCCTGGCATAGAATTGGCCCACCATATTTCTTCTTTAAAAAAAGAATGAAGCGTGGTTAAAAGAAAAACATAAATAAGTAGATCATCACATATTTTCAATGTTCAGGGAGAGATTTAAAAATAAATCAAAATTGTACGGTAGAAAGTGCGTGAATTAATTTGAAAGTGATATTAAAACAAATATAAAATAATTCTCGTATTATGAATGGAGTCAGGCGTTACTTTGCAGAAATCCATCACTATGTGGACAGTCAAAAGTTTTACTTAGCTAAGATCCGCGACAAGCGAACAACAATAGAAAATTAATTATGTGTGTTTTCCTGCTGGATGAAGTGGATTTAAAAGAAAAGTTAAACTAAATCTTACCGAAAACGACCGTCAGCGACTCTCCACCCACCAACCACTATACACAACACCAAACACACACTGGTAGTGTGTGTTTGGTGTTGTGTATATGTACCTTTCCACCTTGCAAACGACACATGTTTCGCCTCAACACGAGGCATCATCAGGTATCAGTAGACTCTACAGAAGACAACCGTCAAGCGATCGTTGCCTTCCGATTAGGTAGAGAGTTGCTGACGACCGTTTTTCGATAAGATTTAGTTTAAGTTCCCTGTAAATCCACTTCATCGAGCAGGAAAACACACATTATTAATTTTCGATTGTTGTTTGTTTGTCGCGGATCTTAGCTAAGTAAAAGCTTTAACTGTCCACATAGTAATGGATTTCCACAAAGTAACGCCTGACTACATTAATCATATCTTTTTTAAACAATGGTCCGGATTGTTTAATTTGTGAGCTACTTAAGTAATCGATTTAAGCGGATGATTAACTCTAAACAGTGTTTATGAATGAACTTTTTGTTAAAAATTGTTTAGAGTGTTGCTTAAATATATACGATCATTGTAATAATAAATATGAAGGTATTATTAATAATATCGATTATCGAGTGACGGTTTGACGTCATGTCAAGGTCCGTCACTAGCCCTCTCATTATTATATACATTAATTTGTGGTAAATGTGGTGGATACCACAATTATTATTAATAATTCCTTTTATTTACACAATTTTCTCAGTATAAAAGTAGTAGTAGTATAAAAACAACCTAATATATATATATATATATATATATATATATATATATATATATATATATATATATATATATATATATATATATATATATATATATATATATATATAAGTTCATTTCGGCAATAAATAGTTATTTATTGTATTTATATATAAATTTTAATAATCTATATTCTAAATTGCCAATGGTTTTGATCATCGCTATACATTATAAATTCAAGCAAACTGTAATTCGTAATTCAGTATTGTGTATTAATATATATAACCTAGAAATATAAATTTGCCATACACACCGTTACCTTGTTAATCTTTCGCGGTGGGATATAACAATCCAACAGAGGATTTAGGCATCCAATGAAAGGAACGTCATAATCCTAGCCGTGCATTTTTGTTGTTTTTAGTTTATCATTGTAATGTGGCATTGTTCATTTACCTACGCTATTAAACAATTTCGAAAGAATAGACTGGCTTTTGTCTTGTTATAAAATTTTTTGTAACAATTCACATCAACTTCGGATAAAGTTTGAGTTGTATTAATGATTAGTGAAGTAGAAGGTAGGGATTTTCAGGATCCAGTAACATTACTATCCGTCGTCTTTTTTTTATGGCAGAGTGGGCACACGACATGCTCGTTTCGTTCCCGTCACCTGGTGATAAGCAATTGCCACCTCACACGCGATGCCGGCCTTTAAAGAACACATACGCTCTTCTCTTGAATGCCCTCATGTCGTAATCACGCGGGAACACCGGAGGTGGCAGGTTGTTCCACATTTCCACAGTTCGTGGCGGAAAACTGCTACTAAATCGCACGGTGGTTGAATGATAGGAGCTAGTACTTGGGAGCTCCAGCCAAGAGATGAGAGCAGTACTCCATAACCTATATCCGTGTTAACCTGTGCCATCAAGTTGTTTTTTTTTCTAATAGCGGCAGAGCCACGCTGCAGACGAATACTTTGTCAAGAATGGCATAACGTTTGTCTGTAGCATGAATGGACCGGCTCGCTCGGCGAACTACCAACCACAGAAAACCGGCGTCTGAGTGGTAGCTTAGCTACCGCGCTTCGTACGGTGAGCGGCCGAGTTTCGGGAGGCCCATCACCCTCCCCCCTTCCTTTATCCCTCTCCCTCACATTCCCACTGCCATAATGACATTTTCCTTAAATGTCGGCAACGCTTTCGCACTGTCTATGGCTCTGCTAATGTCTATGGGCGGCGTTGATTGCTTTCCATCACGTGACACGCCTTGAAAAATTCCTATCCTATGAAAAAAAATAAGTTGTGACCAGCTCCGATTTTATGGTTGTTCACGCTACCAAATGCAGAAGAGGGAGGAATGCAAGAGAAGGATTTTGAAGGATTACTGTGAAGATTTATTTGGTTGATGATCTTTTACAAATAATGCAAGAGAATAAGAGATATAAGAATGGAATATGTTATTCAAAGCATATTTATTTGCCTCATTATCATCAATTGATTTATTAATTAATAATTTGTTGGTAGCTGCGTCGTAGCTGGGGCGCTTGCTACGGGCTCTCCTGTCGTGGACGCAAACAGGGAAGTCGTTGGTGCGTTGTCATACTCCCTCGGAGAAGGAGTTGTGGTAGAATACTCGTATATAGCATTTTGGGGATGCCCCTGCGCTATAACCAGCAGGCAGAGACTGAGGACGATGATCTGAAATAAATAGATGAAGTCAGTAACATACAATTATATTTAAATTTCCTAGTTTGATTAATGGAGTCTGGCGTTACTCTGCGGAAATCATGATGTGATGATAATGAATTAATAATATTTGAAAAAGCTATATTAACATCAAGTGTCATCCACTAAAATTTTAGAAAAATATATTTGAACTTGATTGGATGATTAAAAAGTATTTTATTAACAAAATTAAAAATTTTGAACAAGATATAAAAATAAATATATATAGAGGGAGAGTGTTAATTGATTCTAGGAATTTAAAAGGCGACGACAGTATAAAGCAAATAAAAGAAAAGTGAAATTATTAATATAATTTCAATTTCTTTTATATTATTTTAACATAAGTAAGCACTTACTTCCTTTCCAAACATGATGATGTCCAGTATGATCTAACACTTCAAGTTTAAATACAAAGAAATCAATTTAACTAACTCTTTTATAGTGAAGTTGATGGGCTATTCAATTAAGAGTTTATCATTTTTGAGGCTTTCGTTATATCAAGTGTGTACCACAATAGTTGAATATTATGACATATGTAATTGATATTTGATAGGTGACATTATGATCCACGTAATTGGTTCTTGATGTTCGAATGCCATATCACGTGAAACATCATAGTTTAATACAGTTAACCCTCCTATGACGCGATTTCGTATAACGCGATTTCATGTCCCTCGTATAACACGTAT
This sequence comes from Baronia brevicornis, assembly GCA_031353405.1. NCBI lineage: Eukaryota > Metazoa > Arthropoda > Insecta > Lepidoptera > Papilionidae > Baronia > Baronia brevicornis. Next base: position 83,753 of record JASFAT010003252.1, read on the forward strand.
TTTCACTCGCATAACTCGCGGATTTTTCAAGTCATATATTTGTACGAACTGCGAAAAATTTATAATGATTCGACGGTCCATAATCAACTTTGTTTGCACATCTTGTTTGTATAAAATTAAATTATTTTATTTAGTTTTGGTTCCCAGCTTTTGAGTTTTAGCGACATTGATTATACATTACAGTGATCCCTCGTATAACGCGTTTTCCTATAACGCGGAACCGATCTACAGCGTTACAGGAGGGTTCACTGTATAATATTAAATACACGATATGACTTGGTAGAGAGAGTTTGATACGCTCATTTTTTAAATTCTCTCTCTCTGGTCGATCCTTCATGTCCGAAGATAGTGATCACCAGACTTCACCCAGTGGTTCGTTAGGCTCTTCCATTTCATGACAAATTCGCTATTATCTTCGTGACTTTCATGGTGATTTTTTTGGGAATTTAGTGCAGTGGTTTCCTGTTGCCTTCTGCAGCAGACATTTTTTTGTAGTTATTTAGACCCCAAGATTCGCTGAAGCCTCTTCCGATCGGTCTCCCGGTCGGGTGTATGGTTATACCGCCATTGCTCGGTAGCCAGAGCCTCGTCTGTTCGCAGGAAGCACCCGGTACCCGCTTGGGTACCGCCGCCGAAGCGCTTGCAGGTGAGTTTGATTTGGGCCGGTTAAGATGTTATTACCATTCTCCCCTTACTCCCCCTTTTGTATTCGGCTAAACATAAATGAATACACAAATACACAAATACACATATACATACTCTATATACATATGCTTTTCTTTTTTAAAGTATGTATAATACAATCTGAATTTACTTTGTATGATAACATATCGTTTCCAAATGAAAGGAGCATTAAAATAACAGATTGTTTAGTACATATATAAACAATCAATCAAGTCCCGTCTGTTTGTTTTTCATTTATTTTCCTCTTCTTTGATTGCAATTAGCTATAACTATTATGCCAGTGTTAACTTAAATAATATTATATCAATTATCTTGAAATGTAAATTCACGCTTTCACGATGTCTTGATAAAATGGCGGCTTTTCTACCAAAACTTTCATGGACTTTGCAGACAGGTTAAAAAGTCACGATTTACGCATTTATTTCATTTCACTTGACTTCGAAGCCTTGATCAAACTATATTGAATAATAAGCCGTCAGAATTGAACAATATAACTGATAAAAACATGAGATTATAAAAATGAAATAAAAACACAACGTCATTGATGTTACTTGGCGGGAAAAATCGGGCACTAGTTTTTTTTTGGTAATTCCTTTGTATATTTATTACTTATTCGATAGATACATAATAATATTTGTCTTATTTAATTTGCCAAGTTTAGTAGTTATTAGATAATGACATGAGATTATAAAAATAAAATAAAAACTCAAGTTGACGGGAAAAGACCTTTTCATTATTTTTCTTTGATCCTTTAATGGCAATTAGTTATGAATATTATGCCAGTGTCAAGTAAAATACAATAATATCAAATCCCTTGAAATGTAACTAGTCAGCTTGTCAAGTTACGTCTTGATAAAATGGCGACTGTTCTACCAAAACCTTCTATGGACTGTTGCAGTCAACTTAAAAAGTCACGATACACACATTTATTTCATATCGCTTCACTTATACGCCTTAAACGAACTAAATTGTATAATACTTTACCACAATTAAATAATATAACTGATAATAATATAAGATTATTAAACTGAAATAAAAACATAACGTTACTGATGTACGTTGACGAAAAAAATCCTATTAATTTTTTTTCTTTTCCTTGATGGCAAATACTTAAGTATTATACCAGTGTCAAGTAAAATGCAATAATATCACATCTTTTGAAATGTAACTAGTTAGCTTGTCAAGTTACGTCTTGATAAAATGGCGGCTATTCTACCAAAATCTTCTATGGATGTTTTAAGTAAAGCAATCAAGTTAAAAAGTCACGATACACACATTTATTTCATAACACTCCACTTATACGCCTTAATCGAACTATATTGCATAATACGCCACCACATTTAAATAATATAATTGAAAATAATGTAAGAATATAAAAATGAAATAAAAACACAAAATCACTGATGTAAGTTGGTGCGAAAAAGCTTGGAAACTTCATGGTTACTTTCTCTGGCCAAAAATCATTTAAGGATTTTAACCTAGAGACTGTGGGAGTAAATGCAAGGAAGTAAACAGGGTCTACCTGAGTAATAAGAACTAATCTACGGTCTCGAGGCGTGGGTATTACGGCAGTAAATATTTGTGTGTGAGTCCAATATCTGAGAGAGAATATTTACCTTGATTCAGTTGTTGTATTATTTGATAAAGTTTCCACATACAAATTTTATTTGGTTTTTTTTTTGTGTTAACTTGTAATATATAGTATTGTTTACGTTTTAAATTTATCATTGACTTTTTAAAAGAAAGGTGTTATTATTAAACTTTTCTATTTTTCTATTAAGAGAAAAAAAATTATTAAATTATTTTTATTCCGAATTCCGAATACGGAAATTCCGTCGATCCGACAAGCGAATTTAATATCTCGGTTAGTAATAAAAAAAAGGAATTAAAGCGTCTTTAATGACCTTAAGAAACTAGTAGGAGCTAGTTGGATGAGGAAAGCAAGAGACAGAACCATATGGAGATCACTTGGATCTACGCTGAAGAGCACGACAATCTAACCGGTGTCTTATTTACATTGACATTACATTTAGAACTAAACACAATTAGCAAATAAGTTATAAGTATTATGTTTGATTTTAAATAAAGACTATTTTTTATGGGATAGGAGGGCAAACGAGCAAGCGTGTCGCCTGATGGAAAGCAATCAACGCCGCCCATAGACAACTGTGACACCGCAGGAGTCGCGATAGCGTTGCCGGCCTTTTAGGTATAAGTAGTGTAGGCTTGTTTCTTGAAGGTGCTAATATCGTATCGGTTCGGAAAAACACCGCTGGAGGTAGCCGGTTCCACAGAGTGGTGGTGCGTGGAAAGAAGTTTCGAGAGAAGCGCACCGTACTGGATCGCCACTCATCCAGATGGTGGGGATGAAACTTTTCTTTACGGCAAGTTGTGCGGTTGTGGAATTCGGCGGCTGGAATTATCTCGAACAATTCCTGGGAGTACTTCTCATGGTAGAAATGATAAAAGATGATGAAGGATTTTCCAGTTTCTTGTCCCCAAGGATCAGCCCTGTCGCACGTCCTCTTCCCTTCTTCTTCGTATTCCTCCGCATTCTTTCAGCCGTTACGGTGGCTCATTTACTGTGCACGTAGTGCGCTTGTGGATCTCTCTCCCAGATACTATACGTGGATAGCCTGTCACTGGATGTATTTAAGAGAAGAATTAAAGAACGTTTCCTTTCAATATAAAATATTTATATATGTATATATTTATGTGTATATTATCTTCTTTATATAGTATTATATTATTTATTATTAGTATTTATATGGTTTTATATAGTATGTATTGCTATGTATATTATTATTATATTTTGTTGTTGTACACGTGTTTCTATCCTCATAGCTTATCTTATCTCTCTTTCACTCCTGGGTTTGCTGGAAGAAAACTCAATTTTGAGTTAAGCTCGCCTTTGTATATCTTCTTTCCTTTTAATTCTTGTATGTCGTGTTTTATGTGTACAATAAAGTATTAAATAAATAAAGTATTCAATAAAGATTAGATATCCCTCTGCAATTTCAAGGGATCTAGCCCTTCGATAAGATCTTGGTCATCGGTCACGTTGTTTTTATGTTATTTTTTACTTAAAATAAACACACTTCGTATTAACGCAACAGAAAAGTCGAAGATCAACCCAACCGTCTCCATAGCAACGCGGTGTATTACGGTGTAGCGAGATAAAATCTACATTTACATCCAAATTGCTCAAATTGACTCCACTACATATTCATGAGCAGCTTGTCGTTTTTACCCTTCCCTCCTCCCGACCCATAACGGCGCCGTGACAAACATTTGCGACGGGCTCACACAAATCGCGCGGGGCATGACACGCCATTAACATAAATACGATGAACAGATACAAGTTGACAAAAGATGAGACAGGGGTGGTTTGGGCACATAAAGAGGATGTATGAAAGACGACTGACAAAAGAAATTAACGTTGCAGATTTGGATGGAAGGGTCGGTACGAACCGGCGGAAAACCGGCGTCTGAGTGGTAGCTTAGCTATCGTGCTTCGTACGGTGAGCGGCCGAGTTCTGGAGGCCTGAGTTATGGGATAGGAAGGCAAACGAGCAGATGTGTCAACTGATGGAAAACAATCAACGGCAGTACGGAAACGTTGCTGACTTTATAGGAAAGTATTATTATGGGAGGGGGAAAGGTGAGGTGGGTTGGGCATCCGAAACTCAACCCTTCCAGAAAGTTGAAAGTTCCAGAGGGCCAATACCCTTCCCCTCCCCCTCTCACCTCTACCTCTTCCTCCTACTTAAACTCCCACTCCCATAATGACACTTTCCTTAAAGGTCAGCAACGCGTCTGCATTGCCTATGGCGCTGCGGATGTCTATGGGCGGCGTTGATTGCTTTCCATCAGGTGACACGCCTGCTCGTTTGCCTTCCTATCCTATAAAAAAAATCATGCCATTGGTGTTCATACAAGCGTATGTAAAACTATAATAGTTAATCAAGTTATTATTAAAACTGGTACAGGTGGAAGTTGCGATGAGGGTAGGGAACACACTGACCGGAATAACTGTGTCATCGGACCAGGCGAGCAGAAATTGCGTGGCGGTACTCTGGTGTGCATCTCCGATTTATTGCTGATTGACCCGTGACTGTCACGTGTCTTTTATTCACTTAGAACTACCGCTCTCATCAACGCTCTAGTTTTATATGGACAGTCAAAAGTTTTACTTAGCTAAGATCCGCGACAAGCAAAACAATAACAGAAAATTAATAATGTGTGTTTTTCTGTTGGATTAAGTGGATTGATAAGTGAATAAATGTAAGTATTTAAATGGGTGGAGAATTGATGGATGATTTTCGGTAAGTTTTTGGTTTAAGTTCCAAATAAATCCACTTAATCCAACGGAAAAACACACATTATTAATTTTCTGTTATTGTTGTTTGCTTGTCGCAGATCTTAGCTAAGTAAAACTTTTGACTGTCCATATAGTGATGGATTTCCGCAAAGTAACGCCTGACTCCATTAATAAGCTGTAGTTTTAGATAATTGATGGAGTCAGGCGTTACTTTGCGGAAATCCATTGTAAAGATCGACAGACAAACTTACTTCCTATTAGTCCTAATTTACTCCATATTAGTTTACTTTAACAAAACAAAAGTACCGAGACTTTCGACATTTCAGACTTTCTACATTTGGCCACGTGAAGTACCGCACTCCCGCAGAAAACCGGCGTCTGAGTGGTAGCTTACCGCGCTGCGTACGGTAAGCGGTTGAGTTCTGGATGCGCAACCCTCCTCCATCCCTCCCATAATGACACTTTCCTTAAAGGCCGGCAACGTTTCTGAACTATCTATGGCACCGCGCACATCTATGGGTGGCGTTAATTGCTATCCATCAGTATATTTTTATGGGTTGGAGGGCAAACGAGCAAGCGTGTCGCCTGATGGAAAGCAATTAACGCCCCCCATAGACAACCGTGACACCGCAGGAGTCGCGGAAGCGTTGCCGGCCTTTTAGGTATGTATAGGCTTGTTTTTCGAAGGTTCCAATGTCGTAACGGTTCGGAAAGACCGCCGAGGGTAGCTGGTTCCACAAACTGGTGGTGCGTGGAAAGAAATTACGAGAGAAACGCACCGTAGTCGATCGCCACTCATCCAGATGGTGGGGATGAAATTTTCCTTTACGGCGAGTTGTGCGGTTGTGGAATTCGGCGGCGGGAATTATTCCAAACAATTCCTCGTGACACGAATGCTCGTTTGCCTTCCTATTCCATATAAAAAACGGTCAAAACTTTTGTTCATTTTCCCTTTAATTTTCCCACGATGCTGTTCAAAATAAAGGTTTTCCCGAAACTTCATTCCACGCACCACCATCGAACCGACATTGGACTAGAAAGAAGAAAGAAAGAACTAGCCTACTTACATCTCAATGGCCGGTATCGTATTTGTGATGCCTATGTATATTGTTCGAGAAGTTTGCGGGCAGCACTGATTGTTTTCCTCTCTGCTCGTCTGTCGAGGTTGCCCTACCCCATAAAAAAGATGATACTTGTTTTTAAGGTATTGTGGCGTGCCAGCCGTACTGGTTATGGCGACACACGGTATCTTTAGGGGGTTTATATCTTCGATGTATTTAAACTCTTCGAAATGAATTTGATTTATTAATGTATCACTGTATATTTTATATTAATTACATATTTTATTAATATTCTAATATTACATATTTATATTAATGAATTCCACTTTTCACTTTATATTTTATATTCAATCTCAATTTCTTATGCCGTACAGGTGACATGTCTATACAAAGACGTAAGTCGAACTAATCTTTTCGTTTTTATATAAAATAATTGTATTTCTTTTTTTATTTTAAATTTTAAAAATACGAATTTAAAAAATAGATAATTATATAAAAGGTTTTATTAGATATGCATATATTATATTATATATCATTATCAGCCCGCGGCAGTCCACTGCTGGACGTAGGCCTCACCCAAGGCGCGCCACCTAGCTCGATCTTTGGCTACACGCATCCAGTCTCTGCCAGCCGCCTTGCGCAGATCGTCGCTCCATCTAGCAAGAGGGCTATATTACTACTATATATATATATATATATATATATATATATATATATATATATATATATATATATATATATATATATATATATATATATATATATATATATATATATATATATATACTATAATTAAGTTTTATCAGAATTAAAAGGAAAGAAAATGTACAAGGGCGAGCTTAACTCAAAATTGAGTTTTCTTCCAGCAAACCTAGGAGTGACAGAGAGATAAGATAAGCTGTGAGGATAGAAATAAGTGTATAACAGCAAAATATATGTTAACATACATATATAAACATATAAATACTAATAATATATAATATAATACTATATAAATTAGATAGAATAATATATAATATAATAGTATATAAATGTTATATTCGAATAAAAAATATTAATGCATTAGTAAATCATTTATCAATGTATCACTACAGTATTTAGGTTTTTCGATACTATATTTCAATACATAACACAAACTATATACTATAATTCAATGTGATTTGAGCGCAAGGAATATTAAATTGCGTAAAATATAAAACAAAAATTAGAGGAAATTCTTTGCAGGAACAAGGAAACTCTAATTATTAATTTATAACTTCAGAAAGGCTTGAAAACGAAATTAGAAAAGTAAATTCGTGGTTTTCCGTTCAGAATGAGAAAACTTTTTTTACTTTTGAAATGGTTACTTGAACAAACAAAAGAGTTGTAAGTTGTTGCATTTGTAATGTCTCTGAGTCACGGGGACTGTACTATGGGATGTTATGTACAGTATGGGACCGATAAGTTGGTCAATCAGTTGATACGATATCAACCCAAAGGGTACAGCGAATAATTGATCGGTATTCAATATAGGTCGCAAGAGAAACAATATATGTTTGAGGCTATTTATTAAGAATTTTATTCACTTCTTACTATCAGTTCACACTCTCCCTATGTTTGTGTATACACATTATACATCATGTTATAATTTTCAATGGTTAATGATATACTAAATAGTATAAATATTCAGATTATTAATGGAACTGGAATTTGGAATTTAAACCAAAAACTTACCGAAAATCGGCCATCAATTCTCCACCCCACGAACCATTATACACAACACCAAACACACACTACCACTTTTCCATCTTGTAAACGACAAGTGTTTCGCCCCAACACGAGGCATCTTCAGGTATAGTAGACTCTACGGAAGACAACCGAAAAGTGACTTCGGTTTCCCAAATAGATCCACTTCATGCAGCAGAAAAACACTCGTTATTAATTTTCTGTTATTGTTTTGCTTGTCGCGGATCTTAGCTAAGTGAAACTTTTCACTGTCCGCATAGTGGTGGATTTCCGCAAAAGTAACGCCTGGCCCCATTATTCTCTACACTAAAGATGAGTCGGACTCACTTTGCTAAGATCCGTGTTCGCGGATCTTAGCAAAGTGAGTTGAAACAACTTGCCACCACTTCTTCGTGACTTGCATACTATAAATATGTTTGAAAAAAATACAAAAATCTAATTTTAAGTACGCAAACAAGGACTTGTTCTTTTGGTTGCGGTGTATTTATTACTTGATTTAGTTATTTTTAAGTTTATTGAATTGTATTGTATGTATATGAGTATGTGTAGTAGTATATATAGATTTATGCGTATGTATGTGTGTGTCCGTATCAATGTCATCACTGTGGTCCGCGATCTGACCACATCGGTTTTTGCTGAAAACCAGCACCAGGCGTTCCAATAGAACGCTTGGTATATGCTGAGCAAGAAACATTTTATGACATTTGTTAGATTAAAATTATATTCTTTTGTTTTGTCTATTTATACATTATAATATACTAAGCTCACCCGGCAAACTTCGTACCGCCTCAGAATCATTAAATAAAAAAGCTGAAAAATAGTTGCAGTATGTTTGTATTATATTAACCTTCCCTGGAATTTCAAAAATAATTCAAAACCAAAATTAGCCAAATCGAGTTCTCGAGTTTTAGCGAGACTAACGAACAGCAATTGATTTTTATACATATAGATTGTTATATATATATATATATAATAGAATAGAAAAACTTTATTTATGACACCATTTTTAGACTTACAATAACTAAAATTAAATCCTTAATAATATTATATATATAAATATAAACACAAAACAAACAGAAAATAATTTTAATCTAACGAGTGTCATAAAATGGTTCTTGCTCAGCATATGCCGGGCGCACTATTGGAGCACCCATATTAAGGTTTTGATTTTAGATATTGTAAAAAAAATGTGTCTTAAATAAAGTTATTTCTATTCTATCCAATATCTAATTTCTAAGAGCGAAATTGGCGGGTGATTTAGAAGCGGGTGATCATTTACAGAGCTGTTGTTTCATCTAAGTGCTCGCGTATAGAGTTACTGCAAGCCATGTTTAGGCGAAAAACGGATCTCGCCTTATATTTCTTGTTTGCCGAAATGGTTTGTATTTTCGCCGATAAAGTTGCTGAAGTATTACTTGCCGTTGTAAACAGAGTGTTGTGTTACAAAGTGTTTAGGTGGAGAGATAAAACAATTTTATCTATGATTTCTACTTAGATATATTCTTTATTGTACACTAAAAACAAAGTTATACAATTATTGATTGTAATATTTATATACGACAACCGATTGGCTCAGTGGTGGGGCCCTCCGCCCGCGCAATGGTCGCGGATTCGATCCCCGCATCGGAATAAATATCTGGAATCCGAATCTGGTAACCCCCCCAATTCGCATTTCCTTTACTGCACTTTCCTTTCTACTCTATCCTTTTCTCTTCATCTCCGCCAATTTACGGTCTGCCGTGCCAATGGATGCGTGGCTAGGGGCGAGCTTAGTCGCAAGCATGCCGACCGTCCCGAGATCGGGCTCCCCGGGGTACTATGGTGCCTTATCTCAGCATACGGGGCTCTTCTGGGGCTGACCTCCATCCGCTCTTGCGGCTCGTAAGATTCACGATGACGAATTGTAATATACCTAATTTGTCGAAAAATGATGGCGACATGGTTCGCCACTCGTCACGCCCTGATTCCCACGAGGGCGAGAAGCGACTAATGGAGAGCCGTTTCGCTGCGATGAATGGTAGCGGATGGAGCTCTGTGGTCTCTGCCAACCCCTGTGGGGCATAGGCGTGAATATATAAAAAAAGAATTAAAGGAGTGTGGGAATAAAAAGTGGGTTGATTTAGACCGTATTTGACGGCTATGACTTATTGAATCAATGTTAACTGTCAACAAGCTGACGGTATTCAGGCAAACGTCGAGTCACTCCGTCCGCGACGAGGTCCTGCATTATTCATCAGTTCTGCGGCAGGTAGGGAGTTTTATTGAAAATTTTATCAGCTTCCTTCGCCTAGATAATACACGGTTAATGGAGTCAGGCGTTAATTTGCTGAAATCCATTATTAATTTTCTAGTGTAGTATGTTTCTAGTAAGTATGGCATATTTGTCTGTAGCATGAACGGGCCGGCTCGCCTGGGGAAGTACCACACTCCCGCGTAGCTTAGCTACTAAAATTAAGTTGACATTCAGAATTTTTAATTTTTATGTGTATGTTTTACTGGAGGTAGTGGATTTGCGTGGAACTTAAACTAAATATAACCAAAAAACGGCCGTCAGCAACTCTCCACGTCTCAACCAACCTCAACAACACCAATAATCTGACCACGTTGGTTCTTGCTGAAAACCAGCGCCAGGTGCTCCAATAGAGCGCCCGGCATATACTGAGCAAGAACCATTATATGACACTTGTTAGATTAAAATTATTTTCTTTTTGTTTTGTTTATTTATTTGTTAGGCGGCTAGGCAAATACACTTCTGACACAAAGCTTTAAAAATATATTATATTTTAAATACATTAGGTTTCCAATATGCATCGGAATATTTTTTTCCAACGACCTACTAAGCTCACACAAAGTTTGTGAAACGCAACGTGATACCAACATCAAACTACTGAAAGTCGAAATCGTATAAACTTCAACGCTTAAAAACTTCTTGGAAAAATATTATACAACGAAGCATTTCAAAGTTTAAATAAGAAAACGTTTTTATGAAACAGTACGTGAATGAAGCCAGTGGGTCTCTAACGATTTATTTTTAGTAAAGTAGTCATGCTGTAAAGATGTTAATACTGACTTTGTTGGCGGAGCGACCTAAAATTGATCTTGGCCTCCGAACAGATCTTACGCCACCGCGTCCTGTCCTGCACCACCTCTTGCCAGTTGCAGACTTGAAGGTTGCCAAAGTCATTTTCGATCATGTCTGTCGCACTGAGCCAATCGGTCCTTTAATTCAATTCCTACTATCATTACTATACTATTCCTATTCGTATCTCCTCGCTTTGGAGACACTCCCCTTAATCTTAAGCTGTATATCAGAATCCTTGGCGTTGACATATCGTATGACGTCCAGTTCCGCGGCCATCTGGAAGAAAAGGCCAAGCTGGCCTCGAAAAAGCTGGGTGTGCTCAGTAGAGCGAGACAGTATTTCACATCTGGCCATTGCCTCCAACTGTACAAGGCACAAGTCAGGCCACACATGGAATACTGTTCTCCCCTCTGGGCCGGGGCTACGCAGTATCAACTTCTTCCATTTGATCGCATTTAAAGTCGTGCGATCCGAATCGTTGATGACCAAGATCTCACCGATCGGCTTGATTCTCTAGCGCTGTGGAAGGATGTCTCATCTCAGTTCTCATCTCTCAAAATCAGTACACATCTGCCTATATATATTTATTTATATACCGTGTTCAAATTTTCAATCGTTAATATATAATATAATTTTGTAGTGGTAGAACCACGCTGAAGACGAATACTTTGTCAAGAATGGCATATTATTTGTCTGTAGCATGAATGGGCCGGCTCGCCCGGGGAAGTACCACACTCCCGCAGAGTGGGCCGCAGGCGTCTGAGTGGTAGCTTAGTTACCGCGCTTCGTACTGTTATATATGTATCGTGTATATAATAATGCTCACCGTCGGTAACCCTATCGCCTAGCCAGCACTTTTGACTGCTCTCAATATTTTAATTGTTTTTAAAAGGGCAGTTCGAGTCGATCATCCGCGCGTGACACTTGCCTTCCTAGTTAGAGCCCTTTATTAAATAAATATCCTTTTCAATCATAATTTCGTATTTTTTTAAAAGGCCTTCGGCTAAATCTTTATAACAGTACGGTGAGCGGTTGAGTTCCACACGCCCAACCATAAAACCATATTGGGAACATTAGCAAATATATAAGTAAGTACATACATACATACATACATACATACATACTGTAGCGTGCCAGCCGTACTGTTTACGGCGACATCCGGGATCTTTAGGGGTTTTTTATATTCAAACAAAATTCTTTCAAATGATATTAATTTATTCTTGCGTTTTATTGTACATCTATATTAATTCTTTTATTTTATATATATATATATATATATATATATATATATATATATATATATATATATATATATATATATATATATATATATATATATATATATATATATATATATATATATATATATATATAAAATTTCAATGTTTTGTGCTGGACGAGTGACATTTCTATCCAAAAGACGTCAGTCGAACTAAAGCATTTTCTTTCTTTTCATTGATGGCAATTAGTTAGAACTATTATGCCAGTGTCAAGTAAAATACGATAACATCAAATCTCTTGAAATATAACCAGTCAACTTATCACGTTACGTCTTGATAAAATGGTGGCTATTCTACCAAAATCCTCTATGGACTTCTTCAGTCAACTTAAAAAGTCACAATGCATGCATTTATTTCATATCACTTCACTAATACGCCTTAATCGAACTATATTGTATAATACGCCACCACAATTAAACAATATAACTGATAATAATATAAGATTATGAAAATGAAATAAAAACACAACGTCACTGATGTAAAGTTGGCGGGAAAAGTCTAAAGGATTTTGTTTTATAACAATTTATTGCTTTTTCATTTTATATTGGAATATTGTGAATGTAAAAAAAGCAATATAATATAAAAGGTTTTAATGTATTATTGATACATTTATGAATGTATCACTAAAATAGACACACACATATACATACATACATACATATACAAATATACACATAAATATAGGCGAAGGCGAATGGGTAGCCACTTGAGCTTAGCGCTTTAATAATATATTTTTTATAATAAGTTTTATTTCAATTAACAGAACAAGTGCTCACTTGACTAGTTTATTAGGTGTCTTATTAAAAAATTCTAGAACAAAATCTATCTCTTTAAAAGAAGCTTTTACGCCAACCTAGTGTTGTACCTTTCAAGGTTAGGATTGTCACCTTACTTATTTATATATTATAAAAATATTTTTCTATGCTGCAGCATATACTCAATATGTTGTATATTATTAAATATGTTCATATACTTACATACATATAGTCACGCCTGTTTCCCTTTAGGGTCAGGCAGAGACCACAGATCTCCATCTGCTACGATCCCGACACACCTTCCTTGCTTCTTTCACACTCATGCATCTTTTCATCCATCCTTCCTCTCACATTCATCGTAGCGAAACGGCTCTCCGTTCGTCACTTTTCGCCCTCGTGGGAATCAGGAAGTGACGGGTGGCGAACCATGTCGCCGTCCCCACACGCACACGATCCAGGGTCGGTAGGCACGCTTGCGTCTAAGCTCGCCCCTAACCACGCATCCTTTTGGCACGGCAGACCGTGGATTGGCGGAGAGGAAGGGAAAAGGATAGAGAAGAAAGGAAAATATGGATTTAGGCAGGATGATAGGGATATGACATACGTAACGGAAGACGAGGAGTGATACGGTAGTAACTCGGGAGACCTGGGTCGCGTACTCGTGTACCAATACCATAACTACCGGACAGGCGGCCAGGCAAAGATACTCCCCGACCATGGCAAAGCCAAAGTATCTTCTCAGTTTCATTTCTCAAACATGTTCCTTAAAGGTCTGTACTATATTTTCATAAGTTAGTATGTAAAATATCGACAACCCTAAAGCTAATTAATAGATATAAAGAAACAGCTAGTGCTGGAGCAGTCGTGCGGACAAAGTGTAGTAAATATTGATTAGTGACGTGACAAATACCTATCGATAAATATACGAAAACACTTATGTTTTTGTATAAAATCACACAGTTGAAACGTTCCCGAAACAGAATAGGGTCACAATTCTATTCTATCATACGAAGTCACTAAGGAAGTAAATATCTATAACAAGAAGAAATAGCATCTTAGTAAAATATAAAAACCAATCTACCGTCTGGACACCTAACCAAAATGGGGGTTCCATTCGCTCTCCGAGAGTTTGTATTCGTAATCCGTTGTTAATGACAACGGATTACGAATACAAACTCTTGGACTTATCCGCACGCACTTCACTAGATTGCTATTCATTAAGGAGTTATGAAACGTATCTTTTGAGATAGATGATGTATTTAATTTGTATGTATTTAATTCACTAATAAATTTCCTATTTATATTATATTTACACTTGCAAAATCTTTTCTATCAACCTAAAGGTTGACTGGCAGATAATGCTTTGTAGAATTAAGTCCAACTTTGTACCAAAATTTTGCACAAAAAGATTAACTATTAAAATATAATTAACATGTTAACAGCCTCAATCTCAAAAGGCTTTTCTTCGGTATTACTGATACAAATATTACACCTATTTAGTGGAATGCTTACAAAATTATATTATCAGTTGATAGGTGTGTGATCAGACGATTATATTATCAGTTGATGAAGTTTATTAACAAATAGGTCGGTTCAACCGAGAAAGAAATAGCCCTTCACAGAAAATCTGCGTCAAGTGGTAGATTAGTTCTATTACCGCGTTTTATACTTGGCTATAAGGATCGGAAGGTCTAATTCCTTCTATCATCCTCTTCCATTATTCGTATCCTTACTCAGTGGCTTGTACTGAAAATTCTCATGGTGGTTGTTGTTTACCGTCATATAGCCTGCTTTCACGTTTAACCAACCTTCCGCAATCCTTTCCGAAATTCGGAGGATTCCTCCTCCACATTCCTCTACTTCTGAGTACGTATTTTATCAGCATAAAGGCATTACAGCCGCGGGTGGACCTTAGCCTGGTTCAATAAATTTTTTCAGTAGGATCATAGTTTGTCTTTTTCACTGCAGTTCCTCACACCGATGGTCTTTAAGTCGTCCTCGACTCCATCTAGCCATCTGAGCTTAGGTCTTCCGCGGCTTCTACGACCATCTGGTTTGTCGTCGAGTAGGCGTTTAGGTACTTTAGACTCGTCCATCGTATTACGTACCCAACCCAACGAAGGCGTCCAATTTTAATGGATTTGATGACGTTCGGCTCATTGTACAGCCCATAAACCTTTTTTAGTAATTTTTTTAAACATCGGTTATTCTATAATCCGAAAGCAAATATTCGTCACATCACTATTAAGTACATATTTGTACAAAAACGAAAGGATAGTGAAAATGGCGGCTTTTTGTCACGTTTCATTGTGTTTGGGTTTATTTGTTTTGCGCCGGAGGGAATTAATATGCAATGCTTCTGTTCTTTTTATTGAGCGAACTCGGTGATTTAATATACAAAATGAATAAATAAAACGCTTTACACACACAGTCCCACACTGGGAGTTTGTATTGTCGGTGCCATTATAAAACACAAAAAAAAAACACGCGTGAACACCCAGACTCAGAATAAATACCTGCAGGTCATAATAATATTTAAATTTCGTATAATTATATTTAATTGTGTAGCAATCGAATCCACGACCTTTTATGAGTGTAAGGCGAAATAAATCAAGGCGAACAATTTGCCGCTACGGCATTTGGGTTGCGTGCCGCTACGGTGCACAATTTGAGTCGTTCGCGCCATTTGGGTCATCCGCGCCATTTGGGTCGTCTGCGCCATTTGGATCGTCTGCGCCATTTGGGTCGTCTGCGCCATTTGTGTCTTCTACGCTATTTAAGTATTTTTAAAATAGAAGAGGTAGGTGAAAGATAACGCGTATCACTTGGTTGACTCATTGTTACTAATCACAGCCGCCCCTGCACATATATTACACCAACATTTTAAGACATTTGGTATTAGCATAAAAATAGCGTCTTACTCGACTCTCTTACGGTGCCGAAACGTGGACACTGACGGTCCGTCTCCTTGACAAGCTAAGCAATAATAATATAAATAAATAGCATATAAATAATATAAATAAGAGCAATAATAATATAATAAAATACGATTATGAAAGTGAAATCAAAAAGTGATGTTTATTAGGATGATGATTAGACTGATAATTTAGAGTGCTTTTTTAATTTATTTTTATTTTATTATATTTAATTTATTGAAAGAGTTTTTAATGTCTTCTTTGCGGAGTGCTCGGATATAATATACGAAATAACATGGACACACCAACATATGTTTATTTCAATAGGATAATCAAAGCTCATAAGAATAAGGAACCGAAAAATGTTTTTGAAGCGAATGAAAGCTAAGGATAATGTCGGCAGCTCCTTTGAGGACTGAACATGGCGGCAAATTACGTTTTTCGTCCCTAACGACTCCGGCGGGAATGTTTTCTTAAAGAATATAATAAAATAATTTCGTCTTTATTTATTTTTAAAAACAACGTTTATATACGACAAATGGGTTTTGGGTTATCATGAAAATTGTTATTGCAAATTTTGCTCTGTGCTTGGTGACAATTAAGTGCCTAGCCATTACTTACTAGCTAAAAAGTAGCTACTTTTATCAAGATCAATATCAGCCCGCGGCAGTCCACTGCTGGACATAGGCCTCACTCAAGGCGCGCCACCTAGCCCGATCTTCGGCTACACGCATCCAGTCTCTGCCAGCCGCCTTGCGCAGATTGTCGCTACATCTAGTAGGCGGGCGGACACACCGTTTGCCGAGTCGCGGTCTCCACTCCAGTACTCGTCTACTCCAACGATCGTCGGTTCTCCGACAAACGTGTCCAGCCCATTGCCATTTTAGTCTGCTTGCTAACTTGAAGAGCTATGTCGGTGACTCTGGTTCTCCAGTGAATTTCTTCATTTCGAATTCTATCCACCAGAGAAACCTCGAGCATAGCCCTTTGTGCGACTTTGAGCTTGTGAAGGAGACGGACTGTCAATGTCCACGTTTCGGCGCCGTAAGAGAGTACGGGCAGGACGCACTAAAATATATACACGAAATAAATTATCTCTTTCGCCAATGAGTTTAGAAGAATAACCTGTGTTCCTCTTTTATTTCCCCGGAGCCATTACACGCTACCCTTTTAGAGTTGTCTTCGCGAACACAACACAAAGCTACCTAATTACTCTCGACGACAATAGAATATTCTCGAAGGAGAGCAGTGTTTATAACAATTTTTCACTGTCGTGCCTGTTTATCGTTAAAATTAATCTCTCGTATTTCAATGGCTCATTTTATATTTTATTATTACTTCATTTTAATTCACCTGTAAGGTGTAGTGTATGTAACAGTGACTTCGTTTTAATTAAGTAGTGCTTTTAGTATTAAAGTTAGGGAGTATCTTTGCTTAGCTGCCTGTCCGTTAGTTATGGTATTGGTACACGGGTACGCGACCCTGGCCTCCCGAGCTACTGCAGTATCACTCCTTGTCTTCCGTTGCGGTAGTATCATTCTCCTATCATCCTGTCTAAATTCATCTTTCCTTTCTTCTCCATCCATTTTTCTGCCTCTCCGCCAATTCACGATCTGCAGTGTCGATGCGTAGGTAGGGATATATATATATATATATATATATATATATATATATATTAGGTGTACAAATAAGTTTCCGCAGTTTTTTATAAAAAATTAGGAATTTATTGTAAAGGAAAAGTACATTACGTTTTATTCAAAGTATTTTCCATCATTTGCCACTACTTTTCCCCATCTTTCTGGCAACATTCGGATACCCCGTCGAAAAAACTCTTCATCTTTTGACGCTATCCACAAATCTACCCAATTTTTGGTGTCTTCATATGATGTGAAGCGCTGCTCAGACAGACCATGTGCCATCGACCGGAACAGGTGATAATCAGAAGGGGCTAAGTCTGGTGAATACGGCGGGTGGGGTAAAACTTCCCAGTTGAGTGTTTCCAAGTATGTTTTTACCGGCGCCGCAACATGTGGACGAGCATTATCGTGTAAAAGAATAATTTTGTCGTGTCTGGAGTAGTAATGGGCGCGTTTTTCCTTAAGTGCCCGACTCAATCTCATCAATTGTGTTCGGTAGAGAGCTCCAGTAATGGTTTCGCTTGGTTTCAGCAATTCATAATACACGACACCAAGCTGATCCCACCAAATACACAGCATGAGTTTTTTTCGATGAATATTCGGCTTAGCTGTCGATGTTGATGGTTCGCCGGGCTTAACCCATGACTTTCTCTTCTTTGGATTATCGTAGTGAATCCATTTTTCGTCACCAGTGACTATACGATGCAAAAAACTCTTTTTTTATTCCTGGCAAGCAGCATTTCACTCATGCATAATCGGCGTTCAACGTCTCTCGGCTTTAGTTCATATGGAACCCAATTTCCTTGTTTTTGAATCATTCCTAACGATTTTAAACGATGTGAAATCACTTGTAGAGTAAGTGCAAGTTCTTTTTGCGTTTGGGACGAATCTTCCTCCAATAGTACTTCTAATTCCATGTCTTCGTACACTTTCGGCCTTCCACTGCGTTCTTTGTCTTTAACGTCAAACTCACCGTTCTTAAACTTTTGAAACCATTCCTGACAACTTCTCTCACTTAAAGCAGCTTCACCATATGCTTCTAGAAGCAATCGATGCGCCTCAGCTGCAGATTTTTTCACATTAAAGAAGTAAATCAAAAGTTCCCGCAAATGATGCTTATTCGGAATAAAACTTGACATTTTTGCACGAAAAAAATTACGTGATGCTGATACGGAATCACTAGTACTTTAAGGTTATGGTGTTGCCAGATGACTAAACTTGGGATATTACGTTTTACATCTGACAATTTCTCCATAACCTTCTGGTGGGGCCATCTTTTGACAAACCGCGGAAACTTATTTGTACACCTAATATATATATATATATATATATATATATATATATATATATATATATATATATATATATATATATATATATATATATATGCAAGGTTATATGTCTCGAAATAAAACAAATATTATAAGATAATAAAATTTTTATTGACTTTGATTTGAATTAAAAATATATTTATTATATTCTACATTTAAAAATTCCCGTGTTTTATATACCTTTGCTATGTTAGTCGTACATTGAAGTTATTATCATAGCTATGGATTACAGAAGTGGTAAAAATAAATATTTTCAAAATAGTCCAGTTAACCTCTCATCTGTGGCTTCGTCAGTCGAGAAAAACCCCCATCTGTGGCACTACGCTGCGAGTATCCTACAAAACTTAGTCTCCTTAGTAACTTAGTGTCTTCTTGTTGGATCCACTATTTTTCAAATAAGACTATTAAAATAAGCTAAAACTAATTACATTTTAATCTACAAACACTAATTCAGTGACATTATTAATTACAATTGCGCTGAGAACGTAATATCGTTAGAAAGTAGCTTTGGAAAAATCCGACCGCAAAATGGTAAGCAAATCATACCAACCGCGCTGCGAGCGTGTCACAGATCGGTCGGATAACTTTGCTCGCGTCGTGATGGCATCACAGACGAGAGGTTAAAGAAAAATACACACTTGTCTGCTAGGTGCTGTATCCACTTAAGTAAAGTGACGCGTAATTTCGTGTAAAGAGCTAGTAACTTCTCTTTTCTTCTCTTCGATGCTAATTAGTTTAAACTATTATGCCAGTGTTAAGTAAAATAGAATAATATCAAATCTCTTGAAATGTCTAGTCAGCTTGTCACTTTACGCCTTGATAAAATGGCGGCTATTCTACCAAAACGTACTATGGACTTTTTCAGTCAACTTAAAAAGTCACGATATACGCATTTATTTCATATCATTTCACTTATACGCCTTAATATTGTATAATACGCCACCACAATTAAACAATATAACCGATAATAATATAAGATTATGAAAATGAAATTAAAACACAACGTCACTGATGTAAGTTGGCGGGAAAAGTCCCGAATAACTTTTCACTCATTTGTTGACATTTGAAGTGATACACAAAGTGATGTGCCAACATAACTCGATTTATTATTACTTTAAACTTTCGTCACTATCTTTGTAATTTCACTTTGTAATTTATTTTCGTAAATAACGAGTGTGCCTTGCTAAAATTAATGAAATCGTTGTAGTGGTAGAGCCACGCTGCAGACGAATAATTTGTCAAGCATGGCATATTATTTGTCTGTAGCATGAATGGGCCGGCTCGCCCGGGGAAGTACCACACTCCCGCAGAAAACCGGCGTTTGAGTGGCAGCTTAGCTACCGTGCTTCGTACGGTGAGCGGTTGAGTTCCGGAGGCCCAACCCCCCTCCCCCATAAAGACACTTTCCTTAAAGGCCGAGAACGCTTCTGCACTGCTAATGGCACGGCGGATGTTTATTATATTTCATTTGTTTACCTTACGTAAACAAATGAAATATTTAGAAGAGAACGTGCTGGCATACTTAAAATATAATTTATGCTTTATACAGTTACGTTACTTAAGTAGGTACAGCATCTTACATATGACCGAGGATAAGCCTTTACTCCCAGAACACCTGCATACAATATTCATTCCGATAAGATAATTAGTTTGAAAATCACATAGTCACTCATCGATTCGGAACGTCAATATAGCAAAGGTATAACGACATATCATATAAACCATGATCGTAATTGGCTAACAACACGAAATGTATGTGTTTTTACACAAAATAACTTCCACCAACAATCACCTTAAGCGTTAGAGTCCCAACTCTAAGCGATTAAAATCGTTATAATATAATAATTTTAGAATCTAAAATGTGATTATTAAATTTCTTTTTAATATTATAATAATTTTTTTATAATATTAAAAAGAAGTTTTATAATATTAAAAAGAATTAAATATTAAAATATTTTATAATATTTTAAATTTAGAAGCATTTTATATCCTAATCATCTATCACAACAATCAAAGGCAATATAATATTTGGACCGTTCGCTTGTCAAGAATGAAAAATGCAGAATTTATAACATACAAGTTTTTTTATATATTATTATAATAGCCCATATTTATCCCCTTCCATCATTGAAGAAGGAACATTAAATCAACAAGCCTATAAAAGGCAGATTGACAGGAATCCACACATGGAATAAATATCTGTAATTTATACATATATTGATTTGAATACGAGAATCGATACAATTTTACAAGTTATAATTAAATGGCAAATCATTTTAATTATACATCATAAAAAATAAAGAAAAATAAAGCTTGACAATGGAATCAGGCGTTACTTTGCGGAAATCCATTACTATGTGGACAGTTAGAAGTTTTACTTAGCTAAGATCCGCGACAAACAAACAACAATAAAAAATTAATAATGTGTGTTTTTCTACTGGATGAAGTGGATCTACGGGGCCGTTTCGCTAAAATGAATGGTAGCGGATGGAGCTCTGTGGTCTCTGCCAACCCCTACACGGGATAGGCGTGAAAATATAAAAAAAAATGAATAAAAATCTTACCGAAAAACGGCTGTAAGCAACTTTACACCTCCCAACCATTATCCACAACACCAAACACACACTACCACTTTTCCACCTTGCAAACGACATGTGTTTCGCCCTAACATGAGGCATCATCAGGTATAGTAGACTCTACGGAGGACAACCGTTAAGTCTTCCGTAATGTCTACTTTTAAGTTCCCCATTAGATCAACTTCATCAAGTAGAAAAACACATATTATTAATTTTCTGTTTTTGTTTGCTTGTCGCGGATCTTAGCCAAGTAAAAGTTTTAACTGTCCACAATATGTGGAGGAGCAAAGAAAGTGTGCCGAGATCGTAGCAGATGGAGATCCAAGGTCTCTGCCTACCTCTAAGGGAAACAGGCGTGATGATATCTATCCAAAAAAAACGAAAACGCCGTAAATGACAGTTATATTAAAAAAATATTGTATATTCGGATAACAAAAAAATACTGCATCGAGTGGTCCGAGTCTCACAGATCTACGACAAATGGATAATTTTGTACGGCGTTTAAACTGATAAAATACAAATTTTAAATATAGACAAGATAGCTGATCTTAAAAAGATTTTTTTTTGTCTCTAGTGCTATGTTTTCATTTCGTGATTTACGAGGTTATCGCTTTTTTGCGTCGATATGTATGTATGAAAATAAAGCGATTCCAATATTTCTTACAAAAATGGAAACAATTTATCGTAAGAGATGAAAACGAAAAACTTATTATATTTCTTTTAAGATTAAGCCAAGAAGTAAATTGGTTGTTTACAAATAAATCGCGAAGAGAAATGTTTCTTTCTTAAAATATTATATAACCAGTATTTACGATTTAATCTTTCCACGACAATTACGCTAGTGAAATTTACATTTGAGAAATAAATGACTTTCTTAATAATACACCTTCTTAAAATTAAACTCACTCTTTTCTATTCTTAATGTCTAATTATCAAATTAGTAGAGCTTATACATATACATAGAACATATAATGCTTTGAGTCTCTTTCAAAAGCTTCATTTTGTCACCAAAATTTTAAGTCACCAGCTGACGGAATGTCAAAGAAATGCTAAGATCCGTAAAAATATAAATAGACATCCATCTGCTATTAGTTCCAATTGATGCCATCCACGAAATTCACTATAGTGGCGCACCGTTCCAATTAATGCCATTTATGAAAGTCACTATAGTGGCGTACTGTTCCAATTAATGCCATTTATGAAAGTCACCATAGTGGCGTACCGTTCCAATTAATGCCGTTTATGAAAGTCACTATAGTGGCGTACCGTTCCAATTAATGCCGTTTATGAAAGTCACTATAGTGGCGTACTGTTCCAATTAATGCCATTTATGAAAGTCACCATAGTGGCGTACCGTTCCAATTAATGCCATTTATGAAAGTCACTATAGTGGCGTACCGTTCCAATTAATGCCATTTATGAAAGTCACTATAGTGGCGTACCGTTCCAATTAATGCCATTTATGAAAGTCACTATAGTGGCGTACCGTTCCAATTAATGCCGTTTATGAAAGTCACTATAGTGGCGTACCGTTCCAATTAATGCCATTTATGAAAGTCACTATAGTGGCGTACCGTTCCAATTAATGCCGTTTATGAAAGTCACTATAGTGGCCTACCGTTCCAATTAATACCGTTTATGATAGTCACTATAGTGGCGTACCGTTTCAATTAATGCCGTTTATGAAAGTCACGTAGTGGCGTACCGTTGATGCCATCCACGATTCATACCTATGATCACGCCTGTCTCACTAAGGGGTAAGCAAAGACCGCAGATCTCCATCTTCTACGACCCCGGCACAGTTTCTTTGCTTCATCTCTCTCTTTATACAAGCTCGTCGGTTAAGGGTACTTTTGACCTGGCCTTCCTTGAAAACATCACTGATTTGGTCAAGGTACGTTCTCCTTGGTCTTTCCCTACCAACCCTTCTATCGACATCCGCAACGTGAATCTCTTTTATCAGTCGTCTTTCATCTATCCTCTCTTTGTATGCAATGTACCAGAAAATGTAATGTATATTTGTAATTCTAATGTGTACATTGATTATTTATTTTGTGCAATTAGATATCTATCGAAACAGATAAAGCAATTTACATCAAATTTAGATATAACTTTAAATGCCAACTGGTATTTTTTTTGTTTTACATCCGAGATAAGGGAGAGCTTTGTATGTTTTGGTTATCTGTGTAATTAAAGCTGGGCAGTGTAGGCTTCGTTGTTTAGATTTACAACGACGCTTTGATATCCAATTATATCGTGACTGTCCTCAACTGAACAATATATCGACGCAAAAACAGCAAAAAAGGTTAAAGGATATATATGTCAAATTTTTTTATTACATATTCGCGATCAGAATAAAACACCGCATCGAATGGAGTTTCACAGTTCTACTACGACTAATAGAACATTATGTATAGCGTTGTAACTTATTAATGGAGTCAGGCGTTACTTTGCGGAAATCCATCACTATGTGGACAGTCAAAAGTTTTACTTAGCTAAGATCCGCGACAAGCAAAACAATAACAGAAAATTAATAATGTGTGTGTGGATTAAGTGGATTTATTTGGAACTTAAACCAAAAACTTACCGAAAATCGGTCATCAATTCACCACCCACTTAAATACTTCTAAATCCACTTAATCCAACGGAAAAACACACATTATTATTTTCTGTTATTGTTTTGCTTGTCGCGGATCTTAGCTAAGTAAAACTTTTGACTGTCCATATAGCGTTTGTAACGAAAGGTTACATGTTTTAACCTTCCGTTACACGTTGTAATTGACTGTTTTTTGAGTGATCAGATATGTCTTACAAGTTTTTTGTCTCCGGTGATAAGTTTTCAATTTTTTGTGTCCATATATTTGGGCTTATTTTTCTAATATCGTTTTAATATATCTTTGCTTTTTGTTAAACTATTAACTTACATACTTAAAATAAAACTAACAATGTTTCTATCAACAAATTCTAACCCTCTTTTTGTTTATTTGATGGCAATTAGTTAAAACAATCAAGCCAGTGTCGGGTAAAATGGAATAATATCAAATCTCTTGAAATGTCTATTCGGCTTGTCACTTTACGTCTTGATAAAGTGGTGGCTATTCTACCAAAACCAAAGGATTTTTTCAGTTAACTCAAAAAGTCACGATACACGCATTTATTTCATATCACTTCACTTATACGCCTTAATCGAACTATATTGTATAATACGCCACCTAACAAATCAAACGAATCATATAAATGATAATTATATAAGATTATAAAAATGAAATAAAAACGCAACGTCACTGATGTAAGTTGGCGGGAAAAGTTTCAAATCTTCCTTTTTAAAGCGATCTTCGCATCCATCGCATCCAGCTTTTGCCAATCAATTTTTTTCATTCAGTTTCCATACAATCTATATACGTGTGTCATCTAAACACCTACCATGCTTGTTCACGGCAGATTAAGGGGACATCCAAACTCTAAATAAATAAAAGATCACACATACATTTATCCAGACACCGGAACTGAACCAGTTATCACTGTTTACAAAAGCAGTAGCTCCATTACAAAGCCAATAAAGGCATCGGGTGTTTTACAAAACATATTTTTAAATTTAAACTGTGATAATTATACATATTTCTACAGTAATGGAGAGGCCATTCAGTAGAGAATGCCCAGCAGTGGGACATATATGGGTTATAAAAAATTAAATTTATACATAAATATTTTGTTGAATTCAGGCTCTTTTTATATATTATAATAACTAAAAATAATTAATTATTAAAGGCAAATTGAACTTTTAAAAATTGTTTTATCTTTATTTGAATTTTTTCGACTATACTATGACATATCATATAATAATTTGAAATGGTGTATATAATGTAATGTGTAATATATCTATTTATATATAGTTTCAATTATAAAATAATATAGTTTAAAGTGCTCTTTGAAATATAACTAACTATGATAATATTTTTCTTAACCGTGTCAATGGTATAACTCCCCCACCTCCTCCCTCCCACTCCCCCGCCTCCCTCCCACTCCCCCTCCGATTCCCACTCCCACTCCTTTAATTTCACTTTCCTTTAAGGAGGGCAACGCATCCGCACTGCCTATGGCGTTGCGGATGTCTATGTCGGCTTTGATTTTCTTTCCACGACACGCCTGCTCGTTTGCCTTCCAAAAAAACGGCCTTGCGGCAACACCAGTGTCTAAGAGTGTTACTGTTTTGTATTGTTATATCTTTTTGATGTGAAACATCTTATCGCGGAGGTATGGGAGTGAAACCTTAGACCGAGACGTCGTCTCGATTCAGGCTACGCTCCCCTCCAGTCGACTCTATACAGGGTAAGTTACACTTGGCCGTGGGTGTACGGTAGAGGCCGAGCCGTCGTCAATATTTTAGATCTACCAAGCGTCCTATGACACTTGTTTTTTTTATATATAATCATCATTTGTGTTCGACGACCGATCTGCCGTGCCAATGGATGCGTGGCTAGGGGCGAGCCTAGTCGAAAGCGTGCCGATCGTCCCAGGGTCGGGCTCCCCCGGGGACTATGGTGCCTTACCTCAGCATGCAGGGCTCTGCTGGGGCTGACCTCCATCCTCCCTTGCGGCCCGTGGGATTCACTAAGACGAATTTAATATACCTAATTTGTCGAAAAATGACGGCGACGTGGTTCGCCACCCGTCACGTCTTGATTCTCACGAGGGCGAAAAGTGACCAATGACGAGTCGTTTCGCTGCGATGAATGGCAGCGGATGGAGCTCTGTGGTCTCTGCCAACCCCTGCGGGGGATAGGCGTGAAAATATAAAAAAAAAATTTGTGTTCGCGGATGTCATCAAAGTAAGTTTGAGTGTCTATCTTTATTTTAAAGCCTATATATGTCACACTGTTGGTTAAGAGGAGCCTTCCGATTTATGGTAAGGGACATTAACTGACCTAGAGTATCATCAAGATTCGAAATAAATACCCTCAGGCCATACATATGTATACATATATATTAATTTTAATTTTAAAGGGGCAAAGTACTCCGCTATCATCCACTCCAAAAGCGTTGACCAATTATTTATAAAATTTAAAATCCCATTACCATTTAATTACAAATATCGTACTTAACACTAAACTATTCAAGATACAGATCATATCAAGAATCAGATATAATAGATCTTTCAAATCTAATCTAATAAAAAGTTTCTTACCGAAAAGATGGACTTGTTAAAAATGTGGTGCGCTTCTTATACTATATTTAAAGGACAAAGAGTTGATAAAACGCTATTTACAGTTAAGCTAGTAACTTTTCGACTAGTCGGGGGAATGAGACACATTAAACTCTAGTTTAAGTAGTTAAAACTTTAAGTAGCAAAATTTTACTACGTTAGTAAAAATATCACTTCGGTAAAATATTTATACACTCTGTTACGCCGTTACAAAAATATTAGTCACTTAAATATTTAAACATGGCATACTAAGCTAACATATACTGAAGAAGTCGCTCATATCGATAAGAAATCACAAAAAGTGATGTTACCGCAATGTAACAATCGATTACACAAAATAGTTTTCATAAAACGTCACATTAGAGACTTAACCCTTTTCTTGATAATGTATCTGTAGAGATACATCAGAATTAAAAACGTAATATATTTATCAATGCTCTTGGCAATGTATCCCACAAGGTACATGTGATTTTTTTAAACTACCCTCATGAATTTTTTTAAAGTTTTTTTCTAGACACCTTGGGTCATTAGGGTTAAGTGCTATGAATATTATTTTGATATTCAAAAAAATAAGTCTGCCAAGTTAAGGGTTAAATTTAAACAAAAATAAAGTCATAAGAAAAACAATTCACTTGAAACTAATAATTGCCTTATGGCATCGACAAAATCAAATCAATCGACAAAAAATTAATCGATTGTTTATACAATCGATTAATTTTTTGTCGATTGTTATGTTAAGTTATAAACAACTTAAAAAAAAAATCAACAAAAATTATGGATCAAATTCAAGATATAAATAGAAGCTTATAAAAAATATATTTTCATTAGAACACAAAACTTGAAACTAACGATTGTCATAAATAAATTGACCGTTTTATTTCTTCAAATGAAGCGTACGAAAATGAAATATTGAAGTGAATATATTTTTTCATTGTTTACCAAAAATCAAAAACATTGAACAACTAACTATACATTTGATCACTTAAAATCACTTGAAACAAAACTGCCAAAAAAGAAAATAACTTACTTGAATTTGACATTATAGTAATTTAATAAGAAATGCTCAAAGAATAATTTAATAAGAAATTCGTAGAATTTTATAAATGTGTGAATTTGATGTATTTTATGTATTTTATGTAGCTGTATTTTTATGTAGCTGTATTTTTATGTAGCTGTATTTTATGGAGCTGTATTTTATATAGCTGAATTTTTATGTAGCTGTATTTTTATGTAGCTGTATTTTATGTAGCTGTATTTTTATGTAGCCGTATCTTCCAACAACTATTGATACAAAAATTTAAAATGTAGTATTTTTGTTGAATATATATTTTTTATTTTATAAAAAATGAAAATAACTATTAAAATTGAATATGAATTGAAACAACGATTTCAAAATAAAAAAAAAAAGATAAGTTGTAAATAATAACTGTTATGAAAATAATGTTATATAAGAAATAAATATTTCAAATTTTACATCTGTTTGCAAAACAAACTCACCCTTTTGTAAATTAAGTTCGTCTACATATATTTATAGTATACTTTAAAATATCAAATAATTCTAGTTACGTTGGTGACAATCACGAAGTTAATTGTAATTTATACACTTATAATTCATACTTTAATTATATACCAAATTGAAGATATCTATGAAAATTATTTTACAAAAGTGTGAATTTATTTTGCAAACAGGTGTATTATATTTGCAAAAGGATGTAACTATTCAATATTCAATCAACAACCATATAAAAACATACAGACAACAGAATATACGTAATCCCGCTATGGCATTTGTCTATATAACGTAAAGAAATCATTACACATCAAAAACATACTATTATTTACAAAACAATAAGCTATAAAAATGAGTCTACCTTCGAAATTGCCCGAAAACTAAGCAGTATTATTTTGTTGATAGCACTGATTTCCAACGCAGCAGAAATACAGTCTTCTCACTTTTGCGAAAAGATCCAGTAGTAGCATTCAGCCATGCTGATTGAATTTAAACTCTGGCGCGATGCGCTGGCGCTCGGCATCACCTTCTTGTTTCGACTTTTCCATTCTCCTTCGCAGGTGGTTCCAATGGTCTCTCCTTCGACTCCTGTACCGGCTCTAATGCGATGTCAAATGAAGCCTGCCTGCTGACAACACGCATAATACAATTATATATATATGAATATGTGAATTATATATAAATAATAAAATCAATCACAGAGTCATTATCAGCCTACACAGCTTACTGCAGGAATAAAACTGCACCAAAGGTGCGCTACCTTGCTCAATCTTTAGCTATACATCCAGTCCCAGCTCCCCTGCGCAAATTGTCGCTCCATGTAGCAGATCTCCACTCCACTACAGCATTCGTCTACTTCAGCGAATTTCGGTTTTCCAACAAACGTGTCCAACCCATTGCAACTTCAGTCTACTTACTTAAAGAGCTATGTCGGTAATTTTGATTCTCCGTCGAATTTATTCGTTGTGAATTCTATCAACCAGAGAAACTCCGAGCATAACCTAAGCGACTCTCTAGCGACTCTAAGCGAGTCCGTCTGAGCGACTTTGAGCTTGTGATGCAGACGGACTGTCAAAGTTCATGCTTTGTCACTGTAAGAGAGGTATAGGCAGAACACACAGGTTGAAGACATTAAGTGTATTGAAAACACTGGTTTGATGAGTGTTGAAAAGAAAGAGAAAGTAGTGTTAATGGACTATAGAAGTCAGGTGACTATTCTTCTTCTTATGGTCCTATGTCCCCGAGGTGGGGCAGAGGGCGTCCACAGTGCTTTTCCATTGGGATCGGTCTTGAGCGACGATGCTTCACTTCAGCCCACGTCAACCCGATGGATTTCATCTGGGCTGCTACGCAGCGCTTCCGGGTGTGTTTGGGCGGCCTTGTTTCCTTTTCCCTTGAGGGGTCCAATCCAGCGTCTGTTTGGGAATGTGATCAACCCCGATTACATTCCTTCGGAGGGTATGGCCTAACCGAGTTCATATGCGGCGCAAGATTTGGCGACAGAAGAAGAGAAGGTGACTATTACAGCTGTATTAATTATGGTATTAATTATAGCAGCCAGTACGGTTATCTCAGTACCTGTCGGTGAGGTAGTTCCCGGGTGCTGACAGGGAGCGTCCAGAGCGCAGGGCGTTGCGACGACCCGCCTGCTTGTCACCCTCACCTTCGGCGTGGACGCCGGCGTCATTCGATTCCCGTCGTGCACTGCTACCCTCTCGGCTACGTAAGAAGGGATTCTAAACAAAAAAGGTAGTTTTATATTGATTAAAAAAAATTAGTTAAAAATTATTACTGTTATGAATATAATGTTGTATAAGTTTATACATATAGTGTATTAAATTTTACATCTTCTTGCAAAATAAATTCACCATTTTGTAAATTAAGTTCGTCTACATATATTCCTAGTCGTTCGATTCCTGTCGTGCACTGCTACTCTCTCGGCTGCAAGGGGTTCTAAACAAAAAAGAAAACGCTAGTACTTATATTTCTTTTAAATGAAAACTAGCATATATAGATCCCCGACGAGATTAATGGTCCAAACAACTGATGCAGAACAAGACCTCTAGTTTCGTGGAAGTGGTCCGATTGGCTGGCGATCTCAATAAATGGAAGAGCCTAACGAACCGCTGGATGAAGTCTGGTGATCGCGATCTTCAGTCATGAAGGATTGACGAGAGAGAGAGAGGTCATACCTCAGAGAGGTCTACACATTTTTTTACATATATAATTGTGTAATACATATATAAAATAATGTCATAAATATGGTCATATAAAGGTGTCATAAAGAGTTCAAGGCACTCTATCTATTGCTAGTCTTATCCATTTTTGTCTGCTACTTTTCTGAAGTCATCTTTTCAGCGTTACGTCTGGCGTATATAGTACAGTTTTACCAAATAATAATTAATTTATTTGATTTAATTTAGTAATTTATAGTTTTATAGGAGAGAAGAGAATTATCTGAAATAAGATATTAAGCATGATATAAAAGTAGAAATTGACTTTAATTTTTTTTATATTGTATTACTTGTCTCGTACAGATTAATCATTTAGGAATATTTATTTACCTGAAAACTGTGTTTTTTGAGCATCGTTTTGATGAGTATCAGCGTAGAGAGGTTCGGAATGGACGTGACCACCCGCTCCATGTCCTCGTCTGTTACTTCCACCAGCCTGCAGTTCTCCTGCTCCGAAGGTAGGGGATCTTTACCACCGTCTGTGATCCATTCTTGATCCTATATTCAAAAGTGGTTGTAAGTTATATTTCATGTGGCTTAGCTTTTCCTAACAGGGGAAGGGATGCCCCCCCTACAGCGCTGGTTTTCAGTCACTACCTTCCCGCAAGATAGATCTTATATTGTAACTTACCTTTATTTCTTGCATAGTCGCCCTTTTGTTGGGATCTTTATCGAGCATCCTTATCAGCAAGCGTCTAAGTGGGCGGGAGAGCGGGGGGCGTGGGGGAAAGGTAAGTGGTTCAGCGAGGACTCGCTTCTGCAACTCAGCCGTGCTGGCTCCGATCCACGGGACTCGACCCGTCACCATAGCGTACAACGTCACTCCTAGAGACCACATGTCTGCAGCCTGTTCAAAAAATGAAACATCGTTAGGATGCGAGGACTTGCTGCATCTCTCTCTCTCTCTCTCTCTCTATATATATATATATATATATATATATATATATATATATATATATATATATATATATATATATAAATGAAATTCTTAAAATACAGCTAATTATTCAAATATTTATACGAACATTACATAATTCTAAACAATTTATTTAATATAAATTACAATTATTATAATTATTTTATATAAACCAACAATATTCATACATCGTCAGCCAACACATGGCGTTACAATAAGTTTTGTTCCTTGCATAAAATATTACAATTAAATAACGATATTAACTGTAATACATACTTCTCCGTCGTACTTATCCGCGGGTGCAAACGATTCGGGCGCCCGGAACGCCGGTGTACCCACGGCCCCCGACAACCTTCCGGCGTCAGCTAGCTCTCCACACGCACCCAGATCTGCCACCTGCACTCGACCTTCCCCCAGCAGTAGATTTGCTGGTTTTATATCGCGGTGGGCTATCCTTTGAAAATGTACTGAAAACACGCACTATCTTCACTTTCAGGTCTCTATGTGTCTATACGTGTATATAGTTTATGTAGAGTTGACATTATAAACAAATAAATAAATAATTAATAAAATTTATATTATTATTAATATTACAATAATACATTAGTACTGGCTCCCCACCCACGGAGGCAATGGTAACGGGTTCGATCCCAGCATTTGGACAAGCGTGGTGGGTTAACGTCCGTTCCTCAAAAAATGTGGAGGCCCGTGCTAAGCAGTGGGACATATATGGGCTGTGAAAATAAAATGAAACAATACAAGGTATAATATAGCACCACCGTACAAGTGACTCAATGGACTTCACTGAAAATCAGCCCCTGACGATCTATCCACGTGGATCCTCACGGCAAATGCTGAGTGTATTGTATTCTTTTTAATGACGTCACACTACTACACACGTATATTATATTGTATTATTTTAATGACGTCATACTACTACACACGTATATTATATTATATTCTTTTTAATGACGTCACACTACTACACACGTATATTATATTGTATTCTTTTTAGTGAAGTCATACTACTATATACGTATTAAATTATATTGTATTCTTTTTAATGACGTCACACTACTACACACGTATATTATATTGTATTCTTTTTAATGAAGTCACACTACTACACACGTATATTATATTGTATTCTTTTTAATGAAGTCACACTACTAAACACGTATATTATATTGTGTGTTATATATATATATATATATATATATATATATATATATATATATATATACGTATATTATATTGTATATATAGCTTTATTTGATATAAATAGATAGAAATAAATAACTTACAATATTCCACTCCTAGTAGGGCATCTCTAAAATATTTTCTTGCTACATTTTCACCTAAGGGATTGTCAGTCGGTATATCTATCACAGGACCGCCTTGTAGCAATTGGAACACTAGGTACAATTGGTCTTCAGCTGGGTCATCTAAGACCTGTCAAAGATTTTATGATTATACAATATTATAATACAAGACACTATGCTATAAGGATCCGACTAAACGACGAACGCCTACACAGAACACCTGGTGCACCAGCCAAACATTATGGGCGAGATTACGGCACATCGACTTCGTTAGCTCGGTCACCTTGGGCGGATGGGTGAGGATCGGAGTGTAAAGATAATTTGTGTCGATCAAGTGGTCGAAGGCCAGTTGGTCGACCCAAATATCGCTGGAGAGATCAGGTGGATGCTGACCTGCGCGAACTTCAAACCAGCAATTGGCAAGAATTATCGTAGGACTGGGAAAGACGGAGGAGTCTTATTTCGGACGCCAAGATCCACTTCGGGTCACCGAGCCAGCGGAGTAAGTATGTTATAATAAATTTGGATATTTGGAGTTGCGGTTGTCAGAATGTGTCTAAAAAGGCCTGACTGGCGGTTCGTAGGGGAGTGCTTGTTCCGAGTTTGATATACAGTAGTAAAGGTTGGGTTTGGCAGAAGACTCATGAATGCAGACTCATAACAGAGTGATATTAAGTAAAAAGTGTCGTGACAAAAGTTGAGAAAGAGATGCATAGATTGTTTGAGCACATAGAGAGGATGGATGAAAGACCACTGCCAAAAGAAATTTACGTTGCGAATAATGATGTCGGTAGGGAAAGATCAAGAAGAATATACCTTGACCAAATCGCTGAATTTCTCAAGAAAGGGCAGGTCAAAAGTACCCTGAACGGACCAGCTTGTATGAAGAAAGTAATTAGTGTGGATGAAGTAAAGAAAGTGTGTTGGGATTCTAGCAGGTGGAGGTCTGTGATCTTTGTCTACAGTTACAACTGTGAATGACTCACCTCAACTAATTTTACTACATTAGGGTGATCTAGTTTTTTGAGCACCGCTATTTCTCTATAGACCCTTTGCAATGGGTCCGGGGGTGGACCGGGACCTGGTCTTCTTGGTGGTGCTCTCCCGAACAGACCAGCCCGTCTCATCAGCTTGCGTTTAGAAAGTATCTTCATGGCCTAAAATTAGAGGAGGATTTAATTACCACGGCAGTTCACTGCTGGACATAGGCCTGACCCAAGATGCGCTATATTCTGCGCCCGATCTTCGACTACAAGCATCCAGTCTTTGCCAGCTGACTTATGCAGATCCTCGCTCGATCTAGCACGAGGCGTTCCACACTATGTTTTACCTTATTTTATGCTGGTAAAATTAAATGTCTGTCTGCGTTTCAGAAATGTTAAGAGTTTTTTTGGCTTTGGTTGTAAGTTTTCATTATGCGGTTTTCTACGTTTTCGGTGTCTATATAGGCGTGTTTTTTTTTAAATAAACCAGGTTCAACCAACCTTTGGTTAGTTTTTTCAACTATACTAAAGTGATTATACAGTATACAGTGAGTATGATATATCCTACTAATATTATAAAAACCAAAGCTTGTGAGTATGGATGTATGTTTGTTACTCTTTCACGAAAAAACTACTGGACGGATTGGAATGAAACTTTACAGTAATATAGGTTATACATCGGAATAACATATAGGCTACAATTTGTAATGATTTTATGTAATTTTGGTCGTAACATAACGATACATGTCAATCAAGTCGGAAAAAATCTGGCCTTTGATAGCTATCTTGGCGTACGCTGCCTAAACCATTGGAGTCACACAAAGATGATATACCGTAGGATTGTTTTTCATGAATAGTTCTAAATAAAAGTCCGCGACAGCATAAATCTACCTTTTATGTGGAAGCCAATATGATCAAATTTGAACCATAAATTAAGTCAAAACAAAAAATAAATTTATTAAAAATGATCAGTCACGAAACTTAATGTGGTAGACCAAATTCCACGCGAGCGAAGCCGCGGGCAAAAGCTAGTATATTTAAAGTCACACTTACATAATGGGTATCGTCTTCTTCGTTGTAAGCTAACTTAACAATGCCATAGGAACCCTGGGAAAAAAATATTATATATTAGCATATACATACATACATACATACATATCGTCACATCTGTTTCTCGTAGGGATTGGCAGAGATTACAGATCGCCATCCGTTACTATCCCGGCACACCCTCCCTGCTTGCTTCACACTCATCCATCCTTCCTCTCACATTCATCGTAGCGAAACGGCTCTCCGTTAGTCACTTCTCGCCCTCGTGGGAATCTGGACGTGACGGGTGGCGAACTACGTCGCTGTTATTTTTTACCAATTTGGGTTTATTAAAATACGTCATAGTGAATCCCATGAGCCGCAAGGGAGCATTGAGCTCAGTCGCAGCTGATCCCCGCATGCTGTGGTAAAGCAACATAGTACCCGGGGAGCCCGATCCCGGGAGGGTAGGCAATCTTGCTACTAAGCTTGCCCCTAGCCATGCATCCATTATCATGGCAGACCGTGGTGTACTAAAAGAGATAAAGATTATAAAAACTAATTATATAAATATAATATATCAAACATATGTACATATATATTTATGTATGTAAATAAATATATATGTACATATAGACATATACACATAAACACGAGAATAAAAAAATTGACAAAAAATACAAATATTCACCTAACAGCAAGTATTCTCATCCTAATGAAGTGGACTTAAAAAATTGTCGGGCTTTGAGCTTAAAAAGGAATATGTTTGAGGCTTTTTTGATATCAAAAGGAATGTCATTCCAGAGCTAATTAAGATACTCCTTTGTACTTCTTCTTGGGATCCTTTGATATTGAGTGGGTTACCTCACCTGTCCAATGGGTTCGAGCAGGCGATACTGGTTGAGCTGAACGTAGCCGGAGGCTTGGGCGAGTGACACCCTCCTGCACTCGCGCGGCAGGCGGCGGGGGCGCGGGGAGCCCTGCCCGCTGCACTCCGTGGACTTGGCGGTGTGCGACCGGAATAGAGTGGAGCGGTCCGCGCACGTGGACAACCTGACATTGAGATACAGTGTGATCGGTGGCAGAATTATTTTATTATTTATTCCTGCCTATCCCTCGCAGGGGTTGGCAGAGACCACAGAGCTCCATCTGCTACGATCCCGGCACACGCTCCCCGCCTCCTCCACACTCATCCATCCTTTCATCCATTCTTCCTCTTAAATTAATCGCAGCGAAACGGTTCTCCATTACTCGCTTCTCGCCCTCGTGGGAATCAGGACGTGACGGGTGGCAAACCACGTCGCACGTCATTTTTCAACAAATTAGGTATATTAAATTCGTCTTAGTGAATCCCACGAGCCGCAAGGGAGAATGGAGGTCAGCCCCAGCAGGGCCCCGCATGCTGAGGTAAGGCACCATAGTACCCGGGGGAGCCCGATCCCGGGACTGTCGGCACGCTTGCGTCTAAGCTCGCCCTTAGCCACGCATCCATTGGCACGGCAGACCGTGGATTGACGGAGAGGAAGGGAAAGGATAGAGAAGAAAGGAAAGGGCAGGCAAGGAGATGCGGATTGGGGGGGGTTACTAGACTCGGAATAAATATTTATAAATCCATACAAATATTTATTCCGATGCGGGGATCGAACCTGCGACCATTGACTCCGCGGATGGAGGGCCTCGCCACTGAGCCGATCGGTCGCCATTTAGACGAAATAAATCTAAATCTCGCATTTATCTTCTTTATAAAAGTTATTCAATTATGTTCATAGCCTTTGTATTTTTTTTTACATTTTATGTTTAAAAATTTAATTCTGCCACAGGACATCGTATATAAGCAATGGGCTGTTAAAAATAATTCTAATCCTCCATCGTATTTACCTGTCGCTGTCAGGCGGCTGCCATCTTTTGTCGTTGTCATGTTGTCTTTTGGTCTCGCCACTGACATCCACGGCCGAGTGTCTGCAAAGTAAAATGACATTTAACCAAAAGCGCATAGTGAGCATTTTTATATTCTTCTTTTATATAAGCGAGGCAAACGGGCAAGCTTGTTACCTGATGGAAAAAATGTATATATATATATATATATATATATATATATATATATATATATATATATATTTTTTTTTTTTTTTTTTTCTCATTTTTCTCATTCTCTCATTTTTATACCATTCAAGAATTTTATTCATTGTTTTTAACAGCATAACATTAATTATTAAAATTCTCCCAGAGCCTCAGCTTTGAAATATTTATTTCTTATAATAGACGCTCGCTCGGTTTTATTACAGAAATGGGGGAAATTTTCTAAATAACAGAAAATAAAGTTTTACAAAGTTGTTCCAAACAGAAATACAGGGCTTACTTCGGACGCAGCGTACCGTGAAATTAAACTTAATGACTCTCCTTTTGGAGAACACTTCAGTTATGAATATTTCCAGGTAGATTGTTTCACAACTATTCAATAATTGGATAGCGTTGTGCAGGAATGATTCAACTTACAAACCGCAAAAATTATAATATTGATGTCTTGATAAAATGGTGGCCATTTTACCAAAACCTTCTATGGATTTTAACAGTCAACTTAAAAAGTCACGATACACGCATTTATTTCATATCATTTCACTTTTAAACAATATAACTGATTATTATAAGATTACAAAATGAAAAGTCCCCAAAACTCCAATAGCAAATATTGTAGCCAAAGTCATGATATGTCACTTAACACTGTCCGCCATCTTTGCCCGCCATGTTTGTTTGCTGTGACAATTGTGTCACAAATAATTGGACATCACGATTTTGAGACCAAACATACTTTTGTCGTGTCTACATAATTTTATGATTTGCAAGGTTTTTGAGTTAATATTCCGGTCGAAAGTGAAGGAAAATTCTAGAACACGATTATTTTTGAATTTTTCATTTGTTACATTGTTCTTTGTCTTTGCCTTTTACTATTAAAACGCACATGTAAAATTTTTGAATGTTGTACTCCATAGATCATAGGTTTGTAATATTTGACGGCAATTAGCTGTAAATATTATGCTAGTGTCAAGTAAAACGTAAGAATAACGAAGTATTTGAAATGTACTAGTTAGTTTGTCTCGGTACATGTTGATAAAATGGTTGTATTCTACAAAAACATTCTGTGGACTTTTGCAGTCAACTCAAAAATACGATACACGCATTTATTTCATATCAATCCACTTAATCGAACTATATTGTATAATATGCCACTACAATTTATGAAAATCAAATAAAAACTATTTCACTGACGTAAATTGGTGGGAAAAAGTCTAAAGGGACGGGAGCGCGGCCAGTAAAGAATTAATAATTGAATCATCATCATCATATGGTCCTATATCCCCGATAGGATAGGATCGATCTTGATGCTTCACTTCAGGCCACATCGACCCGATGGATTTCATCTCGGCCGCTACGGAGCGGTTCCAGGTGTGTTTGGGTCGGCCTCGCTTCCTTTTCCCTTGAGGAGTCCATTCCAGCGCTTGTCTGGGAATATGATCAGGGTTCCTTCGGAGAGTATGGCCTATCCAAGTCCACTTGCGACGCACGATTTGAAGTCCAATCGGCGGTTCGTGACAAAGATCCCGCAGGCATTCGTTGGATATTTTCTCGGGCCATACGATTCCGAGAATTTCTCGACAACATCGGTTAACGAAGATCTAAAGTTGGGACTCAAACAGCAGTTTCAATTATTGAATAGAGTACAAAATTTTATTATTTAAATAAATAATTAATTGCAAGATTTATAAATAGAAATAATTGGTTAGAGATCTTTTTATATAAGCGTGTACATATAACCTTGACTTGAGACTAGATTAGATGAAGCTAAGCAAATTGCTAACAGCCTACACTTTGCCCACACCCACGTCTTCGCCCCACGCTAACAGTACAAGCGCTGTATTTAATGATATTTATCATTCATCTTTGCTATTTGAGAACAAAAGCTGCCGATTGTTTTAATATGTGCCAATAGACTGTAAAAATGACTCAAAATAGTATATATAAGGGTATATTGTGCTGTAATACATAGAGAGGATGGATGAAAGACGACTGAAAAAGGAATTCACGTTGCGGATGTGGATGCAAGGGTCGGTAGGGGAAGATCAAGGTGAATATACCTTGATCAAATCGCTGAAGTTCTTAAGAAAGGTCAGGTCAAAGGTATCCTACACATACCTAAAAGTCCGGCTACACTTTCACGACTCCTGCGGTGTCGCGGTTGTCTATGGGCGGCGTCGATTGCTTTCCATCAGGCGACACGCTTGCTCGTTTGCCCTCTTATCTCATAAAAAACCCTAACAGACGCGGTTGTACAGAGAGAATAATGAGTGTGGATGAAGTAAAGAAAGCATGCCCGTATCGCAGCAAATGGAGGTCTGTGGTTTCTACGCGGTGTTACTTTACGAGTTCGATTTCTTTTTGATATTTCCACAAATATTACTGCCCAAAGATTTACCCATGCCAGGCCTTCGCCTTGTCGAAACGTAATAGCAATCTTATCTAACTGAACTATTGCTGCTCAAATTTGTTAAGGTATATTCGATCGAAAATTTGAAGGGAAACCTAGCGTGAAGGTGTTATATGAACCTTTACGTTTGGCTGAACAAGAGGCGTCAGCACGGAAAATGTGATACTTCACACGCACTGTGGGTGCGCCAGTATGCCGTGACAAAGGCATTGTGTCATTTGACAGATACATACATTATAACTTTATATACATAAAAATCTCGTGTCACAATGTTTTTCGCCACTAAACTCCGTAACTAGCAAACCAATATTGATGAAATTTTGTGAACTGTTTGCAATTTGATCCAATTTGAGGCATGGGATAGTTTTAATCTCGTATATTAACCTCAATATTTTTTTAAATTGCATATTAAATATTTATTACACGAAAAAGACATAATTATTTGTAAGTTTTATAACTTTCTAACAAATAGAAATAGAAAAAACTTTATTTATGACACATTTTCTTTCACAATAGCTAAAATGTAAACCTTAATAATATTATAATATATAAACAAACAAAACAAAAAGAAATAATTTTAATCTACAAGTGTCATAAAATGGTTCTTGCTCAGCATATGCCAGGCGTTTTATTGGAGCACCTGGCGCTGGTTCTCAGCAAGAACCAACATGGTCAGATCCCGGATCACAGTGTCGACATTGATACGGACACACACATACATACGCATATATTCATATATATATATATATATATATATATATATATATATATATATATATATACTATATATATATATATATATATATATATATATATATATATATATATATATATATATATATATATATATATATATATATATATATGTACTGCTACAACAAATTCATGTTTGCATAAAATTAGATTTTTGTATTTTTTTTAAACATATTTTTAAATGCTGATGTGAGTTAGTTTACTGACTGAAACTTTAATATTTTAAGTCATCTAAGTAGGTCACTTGGATTTCTTGATGTTACAATATATTTCAGGTCACATATGTTTCTTATAATATAAACAGAACACACGACAGAAATAACCGTGCATTATTAATTTGGTTGTAACTTTTCACGCCCAACCACGTGAGTTTTGAGTGGGGGGATTTGTGGGGTTTAATTGTGGTGGTAGAGACAAGCCGCAAATTAACACTTTGTGAAGAATGGCATATTATTTGTCTGTAGCATGAATGGGCCGACTCGCTCGGGGAAGTACCACACTCCCACAGAAAACCGATATCAAGATATATTATCTATATATTATATATAAAAATCAATTGCTGTTCGTTAGTCTCGCTAAAACTCGAGAACTGCTAGACCGATTTGGCTAATTTTGGTATTGAATTATTTTTGGAGGTCCAGGGAAGATTTAAAAGGTGAGTAAACACGATAAAAACATTCTGCAATTATCGTTCAGCTTGTTTATTTATTGATTCTAAGGCAGTACGAAGTTGCCGGGTCAATTAGTATAAATATATAAAGGAAAAGTTTAAACTAACAGTAGGAATTGAGAAGGATATTTTTCACGTTTTTTAGAAGAAACGGAATTGTGAAATAAACTGAAAACCTCAATTGTTGCTACGTATAGACGAGGAACACCGGCATGTTTAAATCTTTTTGCAAACCGTTCATACAAATCATGATCATGGAGGGGAGGGGAGGGGAGGGGAGGGGAGGGGCGCCCCTTGAACTCAACCGTTTACCGTACGAAGCGCGGTAGCTAA